>JARQOD010008624.1:0-34860 GCA_033576555.1 Oophaga sylvatica
ACCTGCAAATGTTAGAGTATTGAAACACACTTTTATACAACCTTAACAGAGGTCATCCTCAAGATAGAAGTGAGGCACACAGTGTGCATCGCAGCTCTAGACTTCCAACCTCCGGCACTTCAATTCGTCAACACCAAAACATTAGCAGCAGCAATAGTGTAAGTGGCAGAAGCAATTTCTGTGAGTCCTTTGACACATTTTTTAGACCAGTTTGTGCAAGAGCACAACAGAGTACAAGTCTAACAAGTGGATGACTGGATAGGATGGTGCAGGACTATCTAGAACTCAATATCAATATAATCAGAGAGGGTTTGGACCCTTTCACATTTTGGTCTTCAAAAATGGATGAGTGTCTTGAGCTCGCCTGTCACGCCTTGGAGGTTTTATCATGCCCGGCTGCCAGAGTTCTCTGAACGTGTCTTAATCGCTGCTGGTGGGTCCTAACGGATAAGCACAGCCTGTCCCCTGAAAATGTAGACCGCCTAACTTTTATCAAGATGAACAAGTCATGGATCTCCAAGGATTTTTACACCCCAATCGCACACTGTACAGACTAGGCGATGTCGTACTTTTTTGTGAGATGTATTGATCTTGCGTAATTGCCATCTATGATTTCTTTAATGGGGCTTCTGTGATTGCTGTTTCTGCTGCTGCAGATGTTAACACTAATTTGTGGAAATGTCAACAGTTCTGGTTGTAGTGGAAGAGGTGTCGGTCCCTAACATACTATTTCTACTCTGGTGAAATTGATGCCACTTTGTTGGTGTCTGCCACTAATTTTTGGAAATGCTCCTGGTTGGGTCTCCATCTGCTGGGTTCACTGTAGTGGAAGAGATGTTGGTCCCCATTATACTATTTCTACTCTGGTGAAATTTATGCCAGTTCAGTGGTGTCAGGCAATAATTTTTTTCAATTTGAAGACTCCTGATCAGGTCTCCAATCCATCTACTGGGTTGGCTGTAGTGGAAGAGGTGTCGTTCCCCATTATACTAGTTGTAGTCTATTGCAATTGATGCAATGCAACTTTGTTGGTGTCTGCCACTAATTTTGGTAAATGTATAGACTCCTGGTTGGGTCTTCTTCTTGTTTCTTGCCTGTAGCAGTAGGCCTCCGAGACAGGCTGGCCTCCACCATCTTTGAGTCATCTACCCGTGTTACTATCCTTACATTTTTCTGATAATAGTAGTCTACGAAACAGATATTAGTGCCACCTGAGCATGGCTGATCATCAAACTAGGTTGAGTTGTTGCATGTGGTATTAGGACTCCCAGCACAGCAGACCTATACCGATGCCTCATCGACCTCATCTCAATTTGAAGTTCAAGTCAAAGCTGTAAAAGCTGGCCCGGACTGCCGTGCCATTTTAAAATTTGAACTTTGTGTCAATTGAGGCCACTTTCCTGGTGTCTGCTCCTAATTTAATCTGTTTTGGCAGCTTTTAAGCCCATTTGCATTGTATTGTGTATGCGTTTGTTTTTGCCTCTCATTGATTCCAATTGCATTCGGCTATGTTCGGCGAATATTCGACTAATAAATCACCGAATATTGCAAAATTGGCAAATCGTAATCTGAACCAAACATTGAAATATTCACTCATCTCTGGTGCTGAATGCACTTGAGAACACAAATCATGAAGATCCACTGGTGGCATCTACTCTGCAATTGTCAATCAATTGCATTTCATATTTTGACTGGTTTAGGCTACTTTCACACTTACGTTTTATCGCGCAGCGCATCGTGCGCTATCGGACGCATGCGCAATGTTCCCCTATCTTTAACATGGCGGGCGCAGGGTCTAGCGCTTGCACGCGTTCATGTGCGTTTGTCGTGCGCTGCGCATTTTCCCGTGTGTGCCCATACGCGCTAGACGCTACATGTTGCTTTTTTTTTGCCCAAACGCTATAAAAAAACGCGTGCGCACATGTGCGCATGCTATGCGCAAAAAATAACATTGCAGTCTATGGGGGCGCTTTTGCACGCACGCAATTTTTCTGTAAATAATGTCTAAACACTTGTTTAAACCATGATAGAGCCATAGATGATAGAGCCAGAGGATAGATGATAGAGCCAGAGATGATAGAGACAGATGATAGATGATAGAGCCAGAGATGATAGAGACAGATGATAGATGATAGAGACAGAGATGATAGAGACAGATGATAGATGATAGAGACAGAGATGATAGAGACAGATGATAGATGATAGAGACAGAGATGATAGAGACAGATGATAGAGACAGAGATGATAGAGCCAGAGATGATAGAGACAGATGATAGATGATAGAGACAGAGATGATAGAAATGTGACACATAGACAACCCATGCGCCAAAAAACCACAAACGCATGCAAAAACGCATGAAATCGCAGACAAACGCTGTGTTTTTTTGTCAAAATGCGCATGCTAATGCGACTAAATATCGCAGCGTTTACAAGCGTTTGCACGCATTTTTTTCATGTTCAATAGTTTTTTATTGAAAATTTTTTGGTTATTGCATGTACAATAAAGCATATAACTGGGCATACAGGAGACCATACGTTGTAAAACAGTAAGAATAAACAAGACAAGATATGGACTAACTAGGTATACAAACAATAAACATAAGGAAAGGATTTGGTAATAGAAAGGAAGGGGAGGTAATATCGGTAAGAAGAACCATTTCTTGCGTTTCGTTTAGAGTTCCCTTAAGGGTGACCTGTTGAGACAGGATGTAATGAGTCTTGCAATATTTGGACCATGGGGCCCAAGTGCGGTTGCATAGTGTTACGCAATTATTGCGGATAGCATATAAACGTTCCAGTGCGTGATGTTCTTTAAGTCGAGAGGTCAGCTCAAGCATCGATGGTATGGAAGCAGTTTTCCAGCGTTGGGCTAACATTACTTTAGCTACCATTAGAGTGTGTGCTACAAACCTGCGGAATTTTAGAGGTACCGTGTCGATCTCCAGCAGGCATAATGCTATGTGAGGAGAACGCTGTATTCTCAAAGATGTCACCAATCTAGTAAGTTGAAAACCTCTCCCCCGAAGCACAAAACTCTAGGGCAGCTCCAAAATATGTGGAATAAGGAGCCCGTCTCTCCACAGTTCCTCCAACAGCAATCAGAGGTTCCGGGAAACAATCTGGCCAGCCTCTCAGGAGTGTAATACCAGCGTGACATGCACTTCATATGCGATTCTTGAAGCGTCATGGAGAGCGACGCTTTTTTAGCCCATTTAAACGCAAGTTCCCACTGAGTCTCAGAATACAGTCCTCCTAGGTCAATTTCCCAACTGAGGATATGGGTTCGTTTAGTAAAGTGAATGGAGTCGTTAAATATTGCATATAAGTGCTTAGTTGTAGCAAAGTGAGGTTGGGGGTTAGTACCCAAGATAAGGTTCCAGAGGGTCAGAGGAACCCGCTTATCAAGCTTATTACCAGAGAGGATATAGGATCTAGCCCTTCGAATATGGAATGCGGTTAGATGTGGCATGTGTCTTGTAAATTGCATTGTGGCTACATCTCCCCAAGTTTGCAGGCCAAGTTCCCCCCAGCTCCGGGTGTCTAAGTCTGGAATACACTGATGAAGAAGTGCGATCGGTAATGCTGTCGCAGAGACTTGTGTATCATATCTCAACTTGGATGTTAATAAGACCCAACTACGTAGAGACGCTTTCACTACATGTGAAGCCGGTGGAGGAAGAGTTTTGTCTACAATGTTAACTAACAAATGCAAGTGTAATGGTCTTGAATGATTTAAGACTAATTCTATAGTCGGCCAAGAGGAGTGTGTAGATTGCATCCACCAGTGTCTAGTTTGACGTATAATCGTAGCGTGGTAATATGCGTGTAAATTGGGGACGCCCGCCCCTCCATGGTGACAAGACATTCTCAAGACTGAGGAGGCCACCCTGGGTTTCTTCCCTGCCCATATAAACCCCAACATTTGTGATGAGAGCCTTGTTATATATTTCTTTGGTATCGGGAGATTAAGCGTTCTATATATATATAGGATTTTAGGTAAGATCATCATCTTATAGGATACGATCCGACCCATCCATGATATGTCTGTTTTTGAGAATGTGTCTAAAGTCTCCTGAATATCCTGTATTAGGCCATTCATATTTTGTAACACTGTCTTGTGAAATGGTAAGGTAAGCTTAATACCTAGGTACGTTATCGTAGTATCCTGCCATTTGAAGGGGAACTCAGCGAGTATCGCAGCCTTAAGTTGGGGATCAATGTGTACCCCCATGAGGTGTGATTTGGTGTAGTTGAGTTTGTAGTGAGATATCCGCCCAAATTCGTCTAGGGTGTTACAGGCTGATCGTAGGGAGGTTAACGGGTCGGTTAATAGGAGGACAATATCATCTGCATACAGACTTATTTTGTGTTGTCTACCAGAAATTGGGATACCTCTAATAGTCTGATCCAATCTGACTCTCTCCGCCAATGGTTCCATGATGAGAACAAAGAGGAGAGGAGACAGGGGACAACCCTGACGGGTGCCGTTCGTTATGTAGAATGGTTGCGATAAAGTGCCATTAATAAGCACCTTAGCGGATGGGCAGGAATATAAAGCTTCGATGTAGTGTAAAAAGTCGTTCTCGAAACCAAATCTGCGCAAAGTGTGGAACATAAATCCCCAATGAATTCTGTCGAACGCCTTCTCCGCATCCAACGAGAGAAGCAAAGAAGGCGCCCGACCCCTCGAAGCAAATTGAAGCAAGTTGAGGACACGTCGTGTTGCGTCTGATGTTTGGCGTCCCGCCACAAATCCTGTCTGATCAGTATGGATCAGCAGTGGTAAAATGTTAGATAGCCTGATGGCTAGTATTTTAGCGTATATTTTAGTATCTGAATTCAGTAGCGATATGGGTCTAAAGTTTCCAGGTTCGTTAGGGGATTTCCCAGGTTTAGGAATCGCAGTTATTGTCGCTTCTAAAAACTCAGACGGGAAAGAAGCGCATTCACGAGCTGAGTTTAGCATGTTAGTCAAATGCGGCGCAAGTAATTCAGAGAAGGTTCGGAGATATTCATTCGAGTACCCGTCAGGGCCAGGTGATTTGCCCAATTTAGACATATTGATGGATTGCAAGGTTTCAGTCACCGAGATTGGGGCATTTAGCATAGAGGCCGATGAAGGGGATAGTTTCGGGAGGTCAATTTGAGATAAAAAAGAGTTAATGGCTAGGTCTGTAGGTTGTATAACTCCCGGGGAATCTTTGAGATTGTATAACTGTTATATTTACGAAACGACTCCGCTATTTCCATAGGGTG
Organism: Oophaga sylvatica; assembly: GCA_033576555.1. NCBI lineage: Eukaryota > Metazoa > Chordata > Amphibia > Anura > Dendrobatidae > Oophaga > Oophaga sylvatica. The sequence continues at coordinate 5,257 of JARQOD010008624.1, forward strand.
TGTGATTGACGAGTGAGGGCATTGGGAATTTTTTAGTGAGAACACCGTACTACGGATTCGCCTTTGTTTTAGTTTGGATGCCATGTATCGAGAGGTTTTATTAATTGACCCGTAGTGTGTTGCACGCTTGGTGCGTATGTATTTATCGTGTTGGCTAAACAGATGAAGTTGTAAATTATGTCGATGGGTCATCAGACTTCGATGATTATTCAATGTTGGTTGTGAAGTGATTTCATTCTCAGCTAATTGGACTTTCAGCAATAAACTATCCAGCTGACTCGTTAGTGCCTTTTTCCTCTGAGCTCCCATTTGGATGAGGTGTCCCCGCATGACAGCCTTGTGAGCTAACCATAATATCGAGGGAGTAACGTTAGGAGTAGCATTAACACTAAAGTAGTCTGCTATATGCTGTCGTATGCGAGTCGCATATGAAGAATCGGTGTACAGTGCCAGGTTATTTCGCCATTGCCTCGTCGTTGATGCATTGGTACGCGGAGACCACTCCAGCGTTATCGGCGCATGGTCCGACCACGCGGCCGTCCCTACCGTAGCAGACTTAGCATCTGGCAATGCCCAACGATCCACAACAAACATGTCAATGCGTGAAAAGGTGCGATGTCGAGCTGAGTAGAAGGAGTAAGCCCTAGAGCTAGAATTAAGGCATCTGTATGTATCGTATAGGGAGTGTGATCTTAACCATTGTTGGAGACATGGGACATGCCGGGATCTAGGATTGGAAGAATCTAACGACCCATCAGCTATCATGTTGAAGTCCCCTCCCATAAGCAGACTTCCCTTCGCCATTACTCGGACTTTACGCATTACCCTGTTTAGGAAACGAATTTGTCGTAAATTCGGTGCATATATATTAACCACAGTGACCATTTTGTTCTGTAGCAGTCCCACCAATATTATAAAACGACCTGCAGGGTCAATGTAGGAAGATTCGCATTGAAATGACACGTCAGTGGAGAACAAAATAGCGACGCCTGCCTTTTTCTTCTCCTGAGAGGCTAGGAAAATCTGCGTGTATTTAACGCTGCTAAAGAGGGGCATTTTAGTACGAGAAAAGTGAGTTTCCTGCAGAGAAAGTATATCTACTTTAAGTCTACCTGCCTCTCTCCAAAGATAAGAGCGCTTATAAGGGGAATTCAGTCCCCTTACGTTGAGGGATACCAAATTAAGCGACATATTGAGATATCATAATTTGCTTACCGCACCGCAAGGCCGAACCTAGGAGTAAATGAAATTTGGATATTGCGGTCTCAAGGCGAGATATGCTGGGTAATTCCATTTCGGCAGCGCAAGAAGGGTTTGGGATGTGAAGTAGATCTTTGGGTAATACTAGGGATAGAAACATAAGGAGGGGGACACAACGAGTAAAGGCATTACAAAAGCAGTGTAACTGAGTTAGATCATAAAAGATCAATCGAAGGTACATATCGATACTCAAATATGCTCCTCGACCGAAAATCTCCAGGGGGAAGGAGTTCAAATGGCCTTCTAATGAGGCCTCAAAAACTAGTAGGCTAGCCCGTATTGACGGAACGGTCCCAAGTAGCTAGCCGCTGTAGAGAGAACTGCGTCAATTTTTAGCTCGACCGGATCAGCGTGGGGAGCTCTGGGTTTGCCAATCTTGCGTCGGCTTAGGAGGTTTCTGGATCGCAGTCTGTAGTTGCAGGTCAATCTTCACACCCCAACTTTTTGCCAAGTCGCATCCTTCCTTCAGTGAGTGAATGATATGTAGGGTATCTTCATGGCGCACCAAGAGTTTCAGTGGAAAACCCCATTTGTACTGTATAGAAGCTGCTCTGAGAGCGGAGGTCAGGGGCTGGAGGTTTCTTCGTGCTTGCAAGGTGGCTTGAGATAAATCAGTATATAGCTGTAATCCCAAGTATGGCGTGGGGAATTCCTTCATTTTCCTGGCTGCAAGTAATATTCGTTCTTTAATATGGAAAAAATGTACTCTGAGCAATACATCCCTCGGCACATTTGGCGGCAAAAATTTGGCTCTAGGAAGCCTATGTATTCGATCGATAATAAGATCGCGGTCGGTGGCTTCTGGGATAAAAATGCGGAACAAATCTACCACATAGTCCTGAAGGTCTGATGAGAGAACCGACTCTGGCACTCCTCTTATTTTAATATTATTTCTGCGATGTCTATCTTCGATATCTGCCATCTTGGATTTTAGATATTGCACTTCGTCATGTAATGCATAGTGGGAGTCTATGAGGGCGTTGTGCGATCCTATTACCTCCTCCATTTTGTGTTCCACTGTGTTAACTCTGTATGACACATTGTCTACAGATGCTTCCACTGCGGCTTGTAGTTTATCCAATTTACCTTGTATTGAACCGCTCAAGGCTACGATTAGTTCCTTTATATACGCTTCTGAGGCAGGTTGATTAGAAGCTGGAGCAGAGAATGCCGCATTAAGTTCTGATTGTGACTCACCCACAGGAGTCTCCGTACGTGGTTTTTGCTTCTGAGGGCTGGAGGAAGGAGAGGAGTCAGTCGTTATGTCTGAAGCGTCTTGCGTAACCATCTCTTCCTCCTGCTCAGTTGCGACTGTGAGCTTTTGCACCCGCGATCGGTGTTGGGATGAACGTAGAAATCGGCCGGAGTGGTCGGGTGTTACCGGCGGTGAGTGTGGTGGTCTCAGCGTTGGAGAGCTGTGTTGCAGGGCTGCAATGCGGCCACGGGTAATGGCAGCTGTTGGTGTCTTCTTAGGTGCAGGTTTCCCGCGTCCCGGCGCCATGTTAGATCCTCCGTCACTAGGCCCAGCAGGATAGAAGTCCGTGAGGCGCTTCAGCTGGTTGCCCGATCCTTTCCTTTTGGACATCTGGGTACTCCTTGTTCTCTCCTTCGTCACAAGGGACCGACTAGTCGTGCTTAGTAAAGCTGAAAATAGTCAGCTATGAGGCCAGGAACAGAGCGCTCAGATTAGCACGTCTTGCTCTGTAGGCGGTAGCCACGCCCCCCCTGCACGCGTTTTTTTAATTCGCTTCATGTGCACTCGAAACGCAGCACAAAAAAACGCAAGTGTGAAAGTAGCCTTAGAATTGCTGCATGCCATAGTAGCATGATTAGACTATGCAGGCTTTTTTCAGCAGCATGAGCAACATGCAGCTGGTGCTGTTGTGTTGAAAAGTGGCTCCTGAGACACTTCCTCAGACAGCCATTAATAACCTCATTGAAATTAGCTATGGCATGTAAGTGTGTGTATTTCTGCGCTTGGTGCTCATACTTTATGCATTGCTGAATACATCAAGTTGATTTGAAAATGTTGTTTCAATTTTATTATCATTTGCATATCATGAAGCAAGTTGATCGGTCCTGTGCTTTTCTTAATTCCACAACTTTTCCTTATTGTTGGTGCAATTTTAATGGTGTGGCTGTTTTTCTTTTCAAATGAAGAATATAGTTGACTTTAAAGGTGAAAAAAGGTCCAAAATGATTCTTCTCAGTGTTATTATTTTTACATGACAAGAACCTGGCATTTTAACAAAGTTGTGTAAACTTTTTATATCCACTGTATATATACAATGGATATAAAAAGTTTATACACCTTTGTTAAAATGCCAGGTTTTTGTCATGTAAAAATAATAACAAGAATCATTTCAGAGCTTTTTCCACCTTTAACCACCCTTTACCACCTTAGACATATCCATACGTCCCTGTGACCTGGGCCTTATTGATCTGGGACATATGGATGCGTCCATGCGATTTTGTGCGCAGAGACGCTGCGCGCACAGGATAGCCCCATGGAGTCAGCCGATTGTCAGCTTATTTTAAATAAAAATCGTCTTTTAGTGTGTGACAGTAGCCAAGTATAAAAAAACCACATAAATCTGGTATCATTGTAATCACACCGTACCAAAGAATAAAGTAGCCATTTCCCATATACCACACGAGAAACGACGCAATAAATAAATAAAATCAATTAACGTATATCCTCGAGTATAAGCCGAGGCACCTAATTTTACCTAAAAAAACTCTGAAAACTTATTGACTTGAGTATAAGCCTTGTATGCACTGTCCCCTCATCTTGGTATGTATGGTCTCCATATCCCCATCCTGGTATGCACGGGCTCCTCATCCTTATCCTGGTATGCATGGCCCCCTCATCCCCATCCTGGTATGCATGGCTCCTCATCCCCATCCTAGTATGCATGGCTCCTCATCCCCATCCTGGTATGCATGGCTCCTCATCCCTATCCTGGTATGCATGATACTCATCCCTTTCCTTGTCTGCAAGGCTCCTCATAGCTATCCTTGTATGCATGGCTTCTCATCCCTATCCTTGTCTGCATGGCTCCATCCCTATCCTTGTATGCATGGCTCCATCCCTATCCTTGAATGCATGACTCCATCCCTATTCATGTATGCATGGCTCCATCCCTATCCTTGTATGCAAGGCTCCATCCTTATCCTGGTATAATTGGCCCCAATCAAAAAACAAAGAAAATAAACCAGTACAGTTACCTTTCTGTGCTCCCTCGCAGCATCTTGTTCTGGGGCCAGCAGCTTCTTTATGCTTGTAAGCAGCACATGGCAGGGACATCATGCGCTGCTCACAAGCAGAGCACAGCTGCTGAAATACTCACTGCTCCCCACGCAGGGACTATGTATGTGGATGGCAGTGAGTATTAAGTAACTCGCACAGTGTCAGCCTCCGGGCGGTCACGTGTGCTGCTACTTAAGAGAAATTAATATTCACCTCTCTCCACGCCCATGGGAGTAGAGAGAGGTGAATATTCATTCTCTTAAGTAGTGGCACACGTGACCGCCTGGCAGCGGCAGGAGCTGGCTGCTGCGCCTGACACTGTGCGCGCTATTACAGAGAAATGAATATTCATTGCCAGTGCAGTGAATATTAATTTCTCTTTAGCAGTGGACACAGGAGATAGCCACCGCAGCCGGCTCCTGCCTCCTGTGACCCGCTGCTCCACTGCTGCCCCTCCCCTTCATGTTCTGGACATCTCACTCAAGTATAAGCTGAGGTGGACATTTTCAGGACAAAAAAGTGCTGAAAAACTCAGCTTATGCTCAAGTATATACAGTATTCACCTGCTGTTGATTTGTTCATTCTGCCTCCCAAAAATCGTAGTGAGGCTCGGTGTATCCTTCACTCTGCGCTGGATTTCTGTGTAAATCTTTGAAATATGTGATTCAGAGAGGAACCCCCATTGGAAGTTTCAATATAATGAAGCAGATGAAGGAACTGTGGAAGCCATAGAACCTGTGATCTGTCAGTGTCCGTCTTTATAGGCATGCATAAAAAAGCAGTCAGACACAGTTTTGTGCACTTTTGATAAGAACACCGCTGAAAAGAGGTCATACTGAGTCCAGAGTAAATCTGCTGCCTCATTATAGTGAATGGATACCTCGGGGGCTTCATCTGAACTATGACACTCAGAGATTTAGATGGAAACCCTGATGTAAGTGCTCTGTGTACAGGGCCGGATAAATGTAATCTCAAATGTTATGTAAAATGTTCCTAACAAAAGCTTCAAATAAAAAAGGGGGAGAAGCCAGCGCTGCCCCCCCAGGTGAGTATAATCTAACTTTTTTTCTTATATTTCAGGTTACATCGGGGGCTTATCTACAGCATTTAACAGATGACAGACCTGTGTGAGGACTTGCTTTTTTTGTGAATTGAGTTGAAGCTTTTGTTAAGTAAAAAGAGAAGCCAGCGCTGCATATGGTCAGCATGCAATACATAAAGTGCATATCCACATATTGGTTTCTAACTGTATTTAAAAATGAGACATTTGGCAAATAATTGATCAATTCTTTGAGCCACCCCGCCACGACAAGGCATTCTCATATGGGGCAGTCCTACTCTTCTTTTTTTTATATTCGCTGTGACAATACGGCCTCCTAAATGTATTAAAAGCAAGACTGCAAAAAAAAAATATATATATATATATTTTTTTTTTGCAAAATGCAAAAGTACCTGAAGCATTACTGAATCACTCCCATGGTCCCAGTAAGGCAAGCGCAGGTAAAAGCTGACCAGGTCCGGAGATGGACATTTCAGATCTGACCTCTACACTACCAAACCAGCAACCACAGATGAAGGGTGAAACAGGCCCAGACACAGGTGCACAATCAAATAGAGCCTACGGCAGGGCAGGGCTGCTGTATGTGTGTACAGCAGCCTAGGTCAATCACAAGAAAAAAACAGATAGAATGGTGTGCATAACCCAGCGCGCACGGCAACAAGTGGTGGTCAGCCACAAACCAACATCAAATAAAAAAGGTCAGCATGCAATACATAAAGTGCATATGCACATATTGGTTTCTAACTGTATTTAAAAATGAGACATTTGGCAAATAATTGATCAATTCTTTGAGCCACCCCGCCACGACAAGGCATTCTCATATGGGGCAGTCATACTCTACGTTTTTTATATTCGCTGTGCCATTACGGCCTCCTAAATGTATTAAAAGCAAGACTGCAAAAAAAAATATATATATATATATATATTTTTTGCAAAATGCAAAAGTACATGAAGCATTACTGAATGCTGGCTTCTCCCCTTTTTTACTTGATGTTGGTTTGTGGCTGACCACCACTTGTCCATCTCCGGACCTGGTCGGCTTTTACCTGCGCTTGCCTTACTGGCACCATGGGAGTGATTCAGCAATGCTTCAGGTACTTTTGCATTTTGCAAAAAATCTTCTTTTGCAGTCTTACTTTTAATACATTTATGAGGCCGTAATGGCACAGCGAATATAAAAAACGTAGAGTAGGACTGCCCCATATGAGAATGCCTTGTCGTGGCGGGGGGGCTCAAAGAATTATCAATTATTTGCCAAATGTCTCATTTTTAAATACAGTTAGAAACCAATATGTGCATATGCACTTTATGTATTGCATGCTGACCATATGCAGCGCTGGCTTCTCCCCTTGTTTACTTAACAAAAGCTTCAACTCAATTCACAAAAAAAGCAAGTCCTCACACAGGTCTGTCATCTGTTAAATGCTGTAGATAAGCCCCCGATGTAACCTGAAATATAAGAAAAAAAAGTTAGATTATACTCACCTGGGGGGGGCGGTCCAGTACGGCCCTGTTGAGGGCAGAGTAAAGTACTGCAGTGTGCAGGCGCCGGGCCTCTCTGACCTTTCCCAAGGCCTTTGCACTGCAACACTTTACTCTGCCCTCAACAGGGCAGAGAATAATGCCTATGCAGGAGCCGCGACAGAAGCAAGGAAAAGGACGTCATCGCATGAAGATGGGAAATGCCGGACCCGGACCTGCGACGCCCATAGGACCGGACCGCCCCCGGGTGAGTATAATCTTGTTTTTCTTATCTTTCAGGTTACATCAGGGGCTTATCTACAGCATTATAGAATGTTGTAGACAAGCCACTAATGGCGGTGGCCGCATCTTATACGCAAAAAATGAGGTGACAGATTCCCTTTAACTGAAATATAGGGGCTTACACATTGCTGCTAGTACAAAAGGCTTTGGTAAAGCGAAATGGCTCCTCACCCAACAAAAGAAATTCAGCAAATTTTGTGTCTCATATCCAAATGCCCCCCTCCCTTCTGAGCCCCAGTGTGCCTAAACCACATTTAGAGTCCACATGTTTGGCATTTCTGTAGTGATGAGGATCCACCTAATTTACAGGTGCGTGTCTCCATAAGCATGAGCTGGGCATAATGAACTGGACACTATAACGTACTGGTCACTACAACATATTGGTAACTACAACAGCAGTTTGCAATTTTCTCTCAGCAACATTAATTGCCGCTTGCTTCTGTATAACACCATGGAGTCAAAAACGTCACTACACCTGTAGGTAAATTGTGTGGCTAAACAGTACTGTACAGCCACTATAGGGTATTGCCATGTTCAGTAGAAATTGTAGGACAAATTATGGTGCCATTTTTACCCATTTCTTGTGTAAAAATGTAAAATCTGGGGCTAAAACATTTTAGTGATAAAAATTTAATTATTTTTCTTCACTCCCCAATGGTGTAAAATTCTGTGACACACCTGTGGTGTCAATATGATCACTGCACCCCTAGATTGATTTATTTAGAGGTGTAGTTTGTAAAATGGGGTCACTTATGGGGGTTTCTGCTGTTCTGGAAACTCAGGGTCTCTCTCAGGGGTCATGGCACCCGCAACCATAACAGTAAATCTGCACTTTAGTATGGTGCTACCTTTCCTTCTGTGCTTTGCACTGTGCCTGTAAAATATTTCTCTATTACATGTAGGGTATTGGCACACTCAAGAAAAAATGGACCTCAATTTGTTGTAAAAAAAATTCCTATTAGATAATAAAAAAAACTTGGGGTAAAACAACATTTTAGTCGTAACAATGTAACTTATTATTTCTTCACTGCTCAATGGTATAATCTGTGAGGCACATGTGGTGCCAATATGATCACTGCACCCCTAGATCAATTCATTGGGGGTGTAGTTTGTAAAATGAGTTCACATATGGAGGGTTTCTGTTGTTCTGCCACCACATGGGGCTTTCCCAATATGACATGGCACCCTCAAACCATTCCAGCAAAATATGAACTCCAATATGGCGCTTCTTCCCTTCTGAGTTTTGAACTGTGCCTCAAAAGTAGTATTCCCCCACATATGGGGTATTGGCGTACTCAAGAGAAATTGCATAACAAATTGTATGGTGCAATTTTTCCTGTTTTCCTTGTGAAAATAAAAAAATTGGAGCTAAAATAATATTTTTTGTGGGAAAAATTTGATTTTTTTATTTTCACTGCTCAACTTTATAAACTTCTGTGAAGCACCTAGAGGTTTAAGGTGCTTAACCACATCTAAATACATTCTTTGAGGTAAAAAATGAGGTAACTTTGGGGGTTTCCAGTATTTTAGGCACATCAAGGCTCTCCAAACGTACATGACGTCCACTAATGATTCCAGCAAATTTGAGTTTAAAAAGTCAAATGATGTTCTTCCTACGAGCACTGCGTGTGCCAAACAGTAGTTTTAGCGCTAATATGGGGTATCGGCATGCTGACGAGAAATTGCAAGATAAATTTTGGGGTCCATTTTTTCCTGTTACCCTTGTGAAAATAAAACAAAATTGGGTCTAAAGTAATATTTTTGTGAAAAAAGTTAAATGTTCATTTTTTTTTCGAAAAATATTTAGACTTGAGAGTCCTCAGTTGTTGATACCTTTTAATGGCTAACTGAAAAGATGGTAACAAATTGCAAGCTTTCAAGACTACGCAGGTCTCTTCATCAGGCAAAGACTAAAACAAAAGCTGAAGAATCACATATTTATATACACAAAGGACACAGGAATAATGCAATAGGTAAGACAAGTGACGTGAAGCAGAACTGTCATTATGGCAGAGGGATGAACATAAATATGACTAGTTCATAGATAGAAAAATATTTAGACTTGAGAGTCCTCAGTGGTTGATACACATCTTTCCTAGTTCATAGATAAGGAGTGAAAGTTTTATTACCCTCTGATTGGGGTCTGGTATTGTGTTGTGATGACCCTAAAAGGTCAGGGAAGCATATTCCTTAATTGTTGCAGAAAGACATAAAACTCTGGGATATATTCATCCCAGCACTAAGAGTGTCAAAGGTCATCATAAGTTTATATTCCCAGACTTTTCTATCCTTCTCAGATTTGAAGTTAGATTTTAATACAAGTAATTCCATATCCGTCATGCTATGACCGGGCATACAAAAGTGTTTTGCCACAGGTAAATCCATTCTTTTTTCTCTTATTGTGTGGCGATGAGAATTCATCCTTGTTCTCAGTTTTTGCCCGGTCTCCCCCACATACAGACCCCCAGTTGGACATTTAGTACATATAATTAGGTACACCACATTAGATGTGATGCAGCTGAAAGTACCTGGTATCTTGTAGTCCTGATGGGAGTTGGGGATCTTTATCCTGTCCGTGGTCATTATAGATGCACAGGTTTTGCATTTCTTTTGTTTGCAAGGAAAGGTACCTGCAGCTGTTGGGGAGGACAGGGAGCTTCTGACAATGATGTTTCTTAGATTTGGGGGCTGCCTAAAACATAGTAGTGGGGGGTCTGGAAATATGGATTGTAATCGGGCATCTTTTTGTAGTAAAGGTTGTAGTTTCCGTGCAGCTCCCCTTAGCATCTCCAGACTTGGATTGTAGGTGACCACTAGAGGCACCCGGTTATTTTTCTTTTTTTTTTTTCTTCTTTTTTTTTTCCACATTCCAAAAATTCCTGTGAAGCACCTGAAGGGTTAATAAACTTCTTGAATGCGGTTTTTGAGCACTTTGAGGGGTGCAGTTTTTAGAATGGTGTAACTTTTGGGTATTTTTTTTTATCATATAAACCCCTCAAAGTCTCTACAAATGTAATGTGGTCCCTAAAAAAAATGGTTTTGTAAATTTTGTTGGAAAAATAAGAAATCGCTGGTCAAATTTGTAACATCCTAACAAAAAAAAAGTTGTTTCAAACAATGTGCTGATATAAAATAGACATGTGGGAAATGTTATTTATTAACTATTTTGCGTGACATCTCTCTGATTTAAGAGCATAAGAATTAAAATTTTGAAATTTGCAACATTTTCCAAATTTGTGCAAAACTTCCATTTTTTCACTAATAAATGCAAGTCAAATTGAAGAAATTTCACCACTATCATGAAGTCTAATATCTCACCAAAAAGCAAACAATCTCAGAATCAGTTGGATCTGTTGAAGCGTTCCAGAGTTATTACCTCATAAAGTGACACTGGTCAGGAAGGCGACGGTGTCCCAGAGATGAACGTGCTTTGGTCCGACATGTGTATATCAACCCAAGAACAAAAGCAAAAGACCTTGTGAAGATGATGGCAGAAGCTGGCAAGATTGTGTCAATCCACAGTGAAACAAGTACTATTTCAACATGGGTAGAAAAGACACTTTGCCAGGAAGAATCTATTTCTCCAAAAGAAACATAAAAAAGCCAGATTAATGTTTGCACATGCACACAGGAACAAAGACCTTCAGTTTTGGAGACATGTCCTGTGGTCTGATGAAACTAAAATTTAACTTTTTGGGCATAATGACCATTGTTACATTTGGACTAAAAAGGGAGAAGCTTTTAAGCTTAAGAACACCATCCCAACTGTGAAATACGGGGGTGGCAGCATGATGTTGTGGGGTTGTTTTGCTGCAGAAGGGACTGGTGCACTTCACAAAATAGATGGCATCATGAGAAAAGAAGATTAGGTGGCAATACTGAAGCAACATCACAAGACATCAGTCAGGAAGTTAAAGCTTGGGCGGAAAGGGGACTTTGAAATGGACAATGACCTGAAGCATTCTGCCAAAATGATGACAAAGTGGCTTAAGGATAACAAAGTCAATATTTTGGAGTGGCCATCACAAAGCCGTGATCTCAATCCTATTGAAAATTTATGGGCAAAGTTGAAAAGCCAGGTGCGAGGAGGCGACCTACAAACCTGGATCAGTTACACGAGTTTTGTCAGGATGAATGGGCCCAAATTCCGACCAACTATTGTGAGAAGCTTGTGGAAGGATATCCCAAACGTTTCACCCAAGACTAGTGTTGAGCGATACGATACTGCAAATATCGGGTATCGGCCGATATTAGCTCTATCGACCTTTCGATTCCGAATACCGATATTTTCGTCATATCGAATACCGGAATCGGATTTGTCACTGTCACTGTGAGTGTCCGTCGGTCGGGTCTGTCAGGAGTCAGCGGCACTTACCTGGCAGAAGATCTCCGGCGGTCACGTCCTGGACTGCTTGATGGCCGCCATTATCTTCTCCCTGGCGGTCACATGCAGTTTTTCGCGATAACTGCAGTGACTGCTAGGGTAATTCCGGCCGTAAACCAGTCCGATGACGTCACCGCCGGGGAAGCAGGTAATCAGCTGTGCTGCGCCGAGATGACAGGCTCTGCCTGTCATTCTGATGTAGCAGAGCTGGATCGTCGTGGGACACTCGTTACTATGGACTGCGTCGGACAGGTGGTATACTTTTTTTTTTTTTTTTCATTTTTTTACAGGAGATCGATGGCGTCGCAGGATGAGACTGTAATAAAAGTAATGAAAACTGTGTTTTGTTTTTTTTTATTAAATTAAAAAACTTTTTTATGAACATTCACCCGTCCGGGTACATCAACAATTTAACTATTTACATACAGGGACCCTGTCCGGGTTATTTATAATTCTTTGGCAGGGGTGTTCCAGGTACCACCTGGTACTCTTCTGATGCTTGCCAAACATCCGAGACACCAAGGACCACCAGGACCTGATGATGTCGTGTGGCCTGTACAGTCAAGTCGTGACCCGCTATCTGGGTCTGTGTGGCCACCTCTTTCATCTCCCTCCGGGTCTGGAACCCTATGTCCCGGACTGAACGAACCACAGGGGGCCAAACAGGCGCCGGGTACGGGCCAGCTATACTTATCATGTCCATAGCTGGGGCTGCTGAGGAGACCACTGAAGGAGGCTGGGGAGATTTACGGCGTGGGGTGGGCACTTTTGCAGAGACCTGGATGTGGGAGGCTGAAGGCTCCGAGGGTCTCACAGGTTCCTGACACTCTGGGGAGTAGGGGTCGCACCTGGTAACATTTAGGGCGTACCATCCATTGTAACCCCAGTGTCGGGTGTAAGTCACCAAGTCTCCTGGCAACAGGTCCCTCCCCGGGTGTCCTTCTGGGAGGTGAGCCTCCACGTCCCGCCGGTTCACAAAAACTTCTAAATAAAGTCCAGGCTCCTGGATGAAGCCCCAACCACCTTTCAATTTAAAGCTCCGTACTGCACCCTTACGCCGCGGCTCCCACAGGGTTCCTTTATCTTTTCTCATCCGGTCCTTATCTGCCCGGTCCTTCTCCAGGTTACGTTGCCGAAGCTTTTGGGTTTCTCGCTGCTCCCTTTGTCGCTCTGCTTCCCGCTCCCAACGTCTCCACTCTTCCTCCTGACGCCGGTTGTAATTCTCCTCCACCAGCTGCTCCATGTCTCCACCATTAAATGCCAGCTTACAGTGTCGGTTTGCGGCAGCTCTCCTGGCGCCCCCCAATCCTGGCGGCGCTCACCTGCGGAGGAAGCAGCCGGCTCTGGAACAGATGACAGTCGGGGCTCCGGTACAGGCAGGTAGTGCTCTGGTGCCTGCGCGGCCTCCTCCATGAGGACGGGTGTCGCTTCTTCTGTCTCAGCGACGGGGGCAGACAGCGGGATCTGGGGTGCTGCCGGTGCAGAGTTTTTTGCACGAACGGGTGCCTCCACTGCGACAACATCAACCGGATCACATTGCAAGGGCTGGGATGCCCGCACGGACTCCTCTACTAGAACGGGTGCCTCACCTTCCGGTACAGACACTTCAGGTAAGAGGGATTGGCGCCGCTCCAAGTTTAGTTTTAGGGCACGCCAGCTGGCTTCCATCCTGGCGACCTCCTCCCGGTGCCGGGCCAGGCCTCTTAGGGTATCCTCCGCATCTTGCAGCGTAGGAGGGTTTCCAGGCCGGGTGCCCAACGGTGGTTCCGTGGCGATCGGGTCGCTTCCGTGGGGGAGAGCTCTGACTGCTCCATCCCTTCACACTTCTGCTCGTGTCCATTAGCCATCTCTGCCAAGTCACATGTGTCATTAGCATCTGGAGAGGGCCCCTCTTTTGTAGGGAGGCGGGACCTTCGTGTTAGTTTCCGCACACTGAGGAGGATGAGGAGGCGGAACTGAAGAGCTGTGGGGCACGATCTTACATTGCAGTACCATTTACAGTGGTCGGCCATCGTTTTTGCGCCACTGAGTGTACACCCACGAAGAGCACGCCCTTCTTCTTCACCAGTGCCTCGTCGTGACGCAGATATGGCTGAAAAATGGCAAATACATTCTCTGATGATTTTAGCAATTCTCAAGCACAAAACCAGTTCAATTCAGGCACACAGGACTCGCTTATAGCGAGCTACAGAATCCTGTTCGTGACGCCCAAGTTGAGTCGCACAGAGCCAGAGGTTTTGGGGGTACTCGGCACCGAGCCCGTCGACTTCTATGGGGTATGTCACGGCTTTACCCGGCAATTAAATCAGAGTCTATTTTACTATGTAGAAGTGTATAAACTATAAATATATGTATATATATATGTCACAATGACATGTATATATATATATATGTATTCTATGTGTGTATATTTTGTGTTTACAATGAAAGAAAGGGTTTTTTTTGTTGCGATATTTTGTTCCCATAGACTTACATGGGACTTCCGGTATCAGAATCGGATATCGACGATATTTAGTGATATCGGCGATACCATTTCGATACAATATTTTTAGATATCGAGCAGTATAGCTCAACACTACCCAAGACATTCAGTTTATTATTCAGACATGAGGTCTAGCATTGTCATGCATCAGAAGAAACTCAGGGCCCACTGCACCTGTATATGGTCTCACAATGGGTCTGAGGATCTCATCCTGGTACCTAATGGCAGTCAGGGTACCTCTGGATAGCACATAGAGAGCTGTGTGGCTCTCCAAAGAAATGCCTCCCCATTTCTGACCCACTGCCAAACCGGTCATGCTGGAGGTTGTTTCAGGCAGCAGAACGTTCTCTACGGCATCTCCAGACTCACGTCTGTCACAAGTGCTCAGTGTGAACCTGCTCTAATCCATGAAGAGCACAGGGTGCCAATATTGAATATGCCATTATTGGTGTTCTCTGGAAAATTCCAATCGCCCTGCACAGCATTGGGCTTTAAACACAATACCCACTTGTGGACATCGGGCCCTCATGGAGTCTGTTTATGACAGTTTGAGCAGACATATGGATGTCAATAGCCTGCTGGAGGTCATTTTACAGGGCTCTGGCACTGCTCCTCCTGTTCCTCCTTGCAAAAAGGAAGAGGTAGGGTTGTTGTCCTCCTATGGCCACCTCTGTGCCTTTTGGTGTATTGGCCTGTCCCCTGGTATCTTCTCCATGCTCTGTACACTGTTCTGACAGACACAGCTACCCTTCTTTCCACAGTATGCATTGATGTGCCAACCTGGATGAGCTGCACTACCTGAGCAACTTCATTGGGTTGTAGACACCGCCTCATGCTACTGTACAGTAGCTCTAGGGGTGAGAGCAATGAGAAAATGCAAAAGTGACCAAAACAACAGCCAGAAAAGATGAGAACAGAGAAATGGTCTTGGGTCATCCTCTGCAGAAGTACTCCTGTATACCTGCTGTCTGTTAAATTTGCACAACAGCAGGAGTGTGGATGCCAGAAATGAATCAGAATGTTTTTCACCATCAACATGTGGAAATTTTAACTTTTTGTATATGAAATAAAGTTTGAAGATTTTATCGAGATGTGCCTCTCCTGCTACATTTCTTTGGGATTTCTTTGCAGGTCAGCAGCATTCGATATGGCACTCACTACGATGAGAACAGACATACGTTGATCAGGTATGGTGAGACCTCTTTTCTTTTTTAAAGTTGTGTTCTAATGTAAGTGATTAGGGTTTGTTGAATGCTAGGGGAACGTTACTTTCCTGACTTTCTTGACTGCATTGAGAGAACTGTAAAGTTTGGTGAGGTTGTTACACTACATGGTTGTCATCCAGGGGTTGGCCAAGGCAACCTAAGTTCCAGTGAAAGGAAACTTAATGTGTCAGCATAAAAAAGACAGACTGCAAAATTTTTTAAAAAGAACCCTTCCCAGCAGAGTGGCGGCATTGGATGTCATAAAAACTCCAGTAAGTGTAATGTATAGATGTTCTAATACTTTGGTTCCTATAGTGAATGACAGCAGACATGAAAGATATGTGAGATTTTCCCTTTTCAAGTTGTAAAGTGTAAGTGTTTAAAATATGATATTATTCTTTTCTTGACACAAAATTCCCATTAGCCCTCTGTGTTAAATATAAGTTGAAGGGAATATTGTTGTAAAATTGACTATGTCTACTATAGCACATGTAGCGTGGAAGACAAGTAGCAATTGTGTACAATATTGAGGACACACATTGCTTTATCAGATTTACATAGTTCCTGTAGAAATGCATTTAATAAGATCTTGGCAGCAGTAGCAAGGATTTCCCTAATCTGCGTCCTCTTGCTAAATTCCTTCCATGATTGTTTCTTCTTGTGGATGGAATGAATTTGAAGAATGAAGCTTTGAAACCTGTTAAATAACAAATTACTAGATATTAACTGGTCTTTTTTTAATCAAAGGCTGTTAGCAATAAATTGGGTCTTTCAGTTGGCTTAACGGTGCCTTTTTTGTTGTTGAAAGTGATACACACACAATATATATATATAACATATATATTTACATTTTCTGGTGATGTGGTTTAAGAGGATTGCAATAAACCAGGCGGACTTTAAATAGAAACGGTTCCTGTGTCTACCTCTTTAAGAAGCCAAGTGAGTTGACCTGCCACAATATATACACTGCTCAAAAAAAAAAACTTAAACAACAGAATATAACTCCAAGTAAATCAAACGTCTGGGAAATCAAACTGTCCACTTAGGAAGCAACACTGATTGACAATCAATTTCACATGCTGTTGTGCAAATGGAATAGACAACAGATGGAAATTATTTGGCAATTCTCAAGACACACTCAATAAAGGAGTGGTTATGCAGGTGGGGACCACAGACCACATCTCAGTACCAATGCTTTCTGGCTGATGTTTTGGTCACTTTTGAATGTTGGTTGTGCTTTCACACTCGTGGTATCATGAGATGGACTCTACAACCCACACAAGTTGCTCAGGTAGTGCAGCTCATCAAGGATGGCACATCAATGCGAGCTGAGGCAAGAAGGTTTGCTGTGTCTGTCAGCGTAGTGTCCAGAGGCTGGAGGTGCTACCAGGAGACAGGTCAGTACACCAGGAGATGTGGAGGGGGTCGTAGGAGGGCAAAAACCCAGCAGCAGGACAGCTACCTCCGCCTTTGTGCAAGGAGGAACAGGAGGAGCACTGCCAGAGCCCTGCAAAATAACTTCCAGCAGGCCACAAATGTGCATGCGTCTGCACTAACGGTTAGAAACCTTGTCCATGAGGATGGTCTGAGTGCCCGACGTCCACAGATGGGGGTTGTGCTCACAGCCCAACATCGTGCAGGACGCTTGGCATTTGCCACAGAACACCAGGATTGGCAAATTTGCCACTGGCGCCCTGTGCTCTTCACAGATGAAAGCAGGTTCACACTAAGCACATGTAACAGATGTGACAGAGTCAGCCAGCCAGAAAGCATTGGTACTGAGATGTGGTCTGTGGTCCCCACCTGCAGAACCACTCCTTTATTGAGTGTGTCTTGATAATTGCCAATAATTTCCATCTGTTGTCTATTCCATTTGCACAACAGCATGTGAAATTGATTGTCAATCAGTGTTGCTTCCTAAGTGGACAGTTTGATTTCACAGACGTTTGATTTACTTGGAGTTATATTCTTTTGTTTAAGTGTTCCCTTTATTTTTTTGAGCAGTGTATATATTGTGGCAGGTCAACTCACTTGACTTCTTAAAGAGGTAGACACAGGAACCGTTTCTATTTAAAGTCCCGCCCACCATTCCTAGGAGTAAGAAGCACTGAAGATGAGCTAATGAATTTCCATCACTTTATACCTTGTAATGAGCCAACTGTAAGACAAAACCTGGAAAAAATCAACTCCGTGGGACAGAAAAGGGACCTGGACTGAGCTGGACTTTGGATTTTTATGAAAGAGGAAGAAATAGAGGATTTAAAGGACAAAGCAAGAATCTCTGGGAGGACAGACTGCACACAGGCAACATTCATCTGACATCCAGAGACCTGAGCATCCAAAGGTAGGACCATCCTGCAACCCCAAAACAATCTATAGACTTCCTACAACTCTATCTTCTTAGAAATAAGGATTATAATTACTATATAACCACAAAAATGGAAAACACAAATTTAGAAGTATATGGGCAAAGCACAGAGCTGGAGACACAGCACACCAGGGGGTCAGATATGGAGACACCACAGGGGCAGAAGAGCAGTAAAAGCAGGAAAGGAAACGCAATGAGGGAGAAACCAGAAACCCTTATTTCTGATTACACTAAAGATGAAGAAAAAAGGAGAACCAACCTGTATTCTACACAGACCAACCCTTCCTCACACCCCTGTGCAAGCAGTATAAACATATATCTAAGTGCAACACTAATAATGGCTGGCAGATTAAAATTAAAAGCCAAGCAGAAGATGACACCAACTCACTTACCATAAGCCTATACAACAATGGCACCGTCATGGTGCAAGGGACTGAGGACAATCTGCAGCAGTTTGAAAACCATTTTACTGATATCAGAGAACAGGCACAAATCCTTAAAAAGCAACCTCCAGAGGCCATTTGTAATGCTCACATCTCTACAGAGACCCCCAGGGACAGCTCCTCTACCCCCAACACTTCACACCTCTCCCCTTGAGACCATCAGAGACTGTCTATCTCAATTAGAAGGAGACTTGGTTCAAATTAAGGAAGAACTTCAAAGAAACTCACATAGAAATGCAAATGACCAAGCAACAAATGAGATAAATAAGCTGAAATGTGAGTTCAAGTCAGCTCTCCAGAAAATAAGAGAGGAAATGAGCGAATTACAAAATGACAATTAAAGGCTCAGAAAGGAGATAGCAGAACTAAAAACACAGACTCCTCAATGTCTGACCCAGCAGGGAGCAATGGAAACAAGCCAGAGAGCAGACAACATGGCCTCCACTGACCAGAATGTGGAGACGCCAAACAACAACACAGCAATAACCAACAATATGAACAATCCTGAAACCAAGAAAAGTGAACCAGCGAGAAGAGAACCAACCACCAGCAAAGCCAGCATCACAGACCCCCACCAGCAGCCACTTAACCTACCCCAGACACCACAAAGTCCTGATATCGTCCTAATAATGGACTCAAATGGGAAGTACCTAAATGCACAACGGCTATTTCCAGGAAAACGGGTCAGAAAAATCCACTGTGCAACTATTGAACAGGTGACAGAGGTCATCAATAATCCATGTTATACCAACCCAAACCATATCATTATACACACAGGTACAAACAATCTGCCAGACCAGCACCAGCAGATCACAGGACAACTGGCCCAACTAGCAAAGAAGGCTAAACTAAAATTCCCAGACAGCAAAATCATTCTGTCATCTCTGCTCCCAACAAAGGACATATCCAGGCAAACCACCCAAAGCATCAATATGGAACTGACAGAAAGGGTCAAGACTGTCCCAAACGTGACCCTGGCACAACACCTTTCCATAAACCACCATCACCTATATGATAATAAGCACCTCAACAAACAAGGGATCAGCCTCCTGGCCAAAGAGCTGAAAGACATCGTACTAAACAGAGGACCCAGGCCTGGATTCAACAGTAACCAACATCACACCGAAAGACCCCTAACAATAAAAAGACAGAAAACCCCAATCCTATCTCCAGAAGCTGGAAACAAAGCTCTTCACCCAAAATCAGACCATCAGAGGAGGAGACCTCCATGGAGGGGTCCACCGACCCCACACAGATACACGCAGAGCAGAGATATGGATGAGGTAAAGACCCTGCTCAGCGCACTATGCAGGAAACTAATGTGACTGGATGGAACCAAGCACACCTACAAAACAGTCAGAAATCCAGTTTGTCCTACACAGCCATACTCATAACAAGGTATATACACACAAGATAAATAGAAAAAATGACTTCACTTACAATCAGCAGCTGGAATATTCAGGGTCTCAACACCTCGACCTTTGGATGTAAAACAAATGACCCTGACTTTATACAAAGACTGAAAAATATAGACATCCAGATCCTCCTGGAAACATGGACCAGAGCCGAAAACGAATCCCTGGTGCCCATCGGATACAGGGAAATCTCTGTCCCTGCCCTGAAAAATAAAAACATCAAACAGGGCCAGAGCTCAGGAGGAATACTGATCTGGTATAAAGATGAGCTCCACCAATACATCAAACCGGTGAAGAGAGGAGGCAGCCACATATGGATCAGGATCAGCAGCTCCATCCTCACCTCTCAGTCTGATGTCCACCTCTGCGCCACCTATATACCACCGCCAGAGTCCCCCTACTTCAATCCAGAGAGCTTCGAGATCTTACAAAGAGAAGCTGCCCACTCTCAGGCCCTGGGCAAAGTTCTCATCTTTGGAGACCTCAATGCAAGAACAGGGAGAGAAAACGATTTCCTGACCACGGATGGGAACATCTACATATTTGGAGCAGAGAATGACGGCCAAGACTCAGTACACACAGAGAGAAACAGCTATGACAGTACAGTCAACAAAAGTGGTAAAAAGCTCCTGAACGTATGTAGAAGTTTAGGACTTCATATTCTTAATGGACGTACCAAAGGAGACTCTTTGGGGAGGTGTACACTAAACTCCCATGTAGGGAGGAGTGTAGTAGATTATGCCATTACAGATATGAACCTGGCAAATATCAGCGCCTTCATAGTCACCCCACAAACGCACCTGTCAGACCACAGCCAACTTCTTCTGTACTTGAAATCTACAGAGAAACCATCCACTCAAAAGCCACAGCATAGCGGCCTCTTCAACCGGCCTCCATCCTATAAATGGTCCAAAATGTCGGCATTAAAGTATAAAGAGGCTCTCAGCAGACCTGAAATACAGCGGATGCTCCACCACTTCTACAACTACGAGTACCAGCCTAACCCAAAGGGAGTGAGTCAAGCTACAAAAGACCTCAACAATATATTCTATGCAATGGCCAGACTGTCCGACCTTAAAAAAAGTCGACTACAAGAGACCAAAAGAAAACAGATCAATGGTTGGTTTGACAGAGAATGTAAAGCCGTACGGAAGACCCTGAGAACAGCCTCAAACAAGAAACATAGAGACCCCAACCACCCTGGTCTGAGGGAAGCCTATGAAACCATACAAAGGCAGTACAAAACCATCCTCAGGAGGAAGAAGCAGAGTTACATCTCTACCAAGCTTAACCAACTCCAAGATGCTCTTCAAGACAATTCCTTCTGGGAACTATGGAACCAAATGGGCACAAAAGACAAGAAAAACAACATCCATATCCAAAATGGCAACATCTGGCTCCAGTACTTCAGAGACCTCTATAAAGACAACCCAAAGGAAGAACTAAACCAAGAACAGGAAAACATAATGGCAAAACTAAAAGCAATGGAGGAAAAAGTAAAAAATTTCCAAAACCCCGTGGATACACCTATTACATTACAGGAAGTAGCAGAGAGAATCTCTTCCATAA
Source organism: Oophaga sylvatica (assembly GCA_033576555.1). Taxonomy (NCBI): domain Eukaryota; kingdom Metazoa; phylum Chordata; class Amphibia; order Anura; family Dendrobatidae; genus Oophaga; species Oophaga sylvatica. The sequence goes on from JARQOD010008624.1 coordinate 26,457, forward strand.
GATGTAGAAAAGCCGGTGGCCTGGATGGAATCCTACCAGAAATGCTGAAGTACAGCCCACCAGAAATACAGGCTGCAATGGTTAAACTCTTCAATATTGTGCTAAGTGCCGGCTACTTCCCTCGTACCTGGAACCAAGGCCTCATCACACCCATCCACAAGAATGGGGACAGGTATGATCCAGCCAACTACAGAGGCATATGTGTCAGCAGCAACCTGGGGAAACTGTTCAACAGCATCCTGAACAAGAGGATCCTCAGTTTCCTCACCGAACATAACGTCCTCAGCAAGAGCCAAGCAGAGTTCATGCCAAACCACCGCACCACTGACCACATCTATACCCTGCATAGCCTCATTCAGAGACATGTCCACAATACAAAGAACGGGAAGCTATACGCCTGTTTCGTGGACTTTAAAAAGGCCTTCGATTCGGTGTGGCACCCGGGCTTATTCCTGAAACTGCTGGAGAGCGGAATAGGAGGAAAGACCTACGATGTTATCAAAAGCTCCTACACCGAGAACCACTGCAGTGTGAGGTGAATGGTAAAAGAACAGCTTATTTCCAGCAGAGCCGTGGAGTCAGACAAGGCTGCAGCCTAAGTCCAACGCTCTTCAACATTTACATCAACGAGCTGGCTACCGCTCTGGAATCTTCCACAGCACCAGGTCCCACCCTCCACGACACCCAGGTGAAATTCCTGCTGTATGCAGATGACCTGCTGCTTCTGTCACCAACTGAAAAAGGCCTCCAAGACACCTGAAAATCTTAGAGAATTTCAGCTCCACCTGGGCACTACCGGTCAACCTAAAGAAAACCAACATCATGGTGTTCCAGAGGAGAAAGAGAAAACTAGACCAGCACCCTTCATTTGTCCTCAACAACTGCGCCCTTACAGGAACAGACAAATATACCTACCTGGGCCTAGAGATTCACCGGTCAGGAAGCTTCAAACAAGCCATAGAGACCCTGAAAGACAAGGCATGTAAAACCTTCAATGGCATCCGAAGGAAACTCTACCATCTGAAACCACCAGTGAGGGTCTGGTTAAAAATCTTCGACTCTGTCATCGCCCCAATCCTCCTGTATGGCAGTGAAGTCTGGGGTCCTCACACCTACCCAGACTGGTCAAGGTGGGATTCCAGCCCAACAGAAATATTCCACCTGGAGTTCTGCAAGCACCTTCTCCAAGTCCATCGGAGCACCTCCAACAGTGCCTGCCGGGCCGAGCTGGGCAGATTCCCTCTACACCTAACGGTTCTAAAGAGGGCACTGTCATTCCGGGCTCACCTACATAGGAGCAATCCAAGCTCCCATCACCATAAAGCCCTGACACACGTAGGTGAAACAGAAAAACTAGGACCCTCGGAACAGCTCACCCAAACTCAACCTGACCAGAACACCAATCACAACAACCTGACAAAAGCCGAAATCAGGAAGATGGTAGACAAAGGCCAGGAGAGGTATGTCAGTGACTGGAAGAACAACATCATCAGCTCCCAGAAACTGACCATGTACCGGAGTCTACAGAGAGACTACAGTCTGGCCCCATACCTGGAGAAACTCCCAGACCCCAGAGACCGCAAGATCCTGAGCCGGTATAGACTCAGTGCCCACAGTCTGGCCATCGAATCCGGCCGACACAGGCAGAGCTACAAGCCCAGGGAGGAAAGACTATGCCAACACTGTGACCAGGAGGCCATAGAGGACGAAAGCCACTTCCTGCTACACTGCTCCAAATACTCAGCAGTGAGGGACACTCACTTCAGGAGACTCTCACATCTCTTCCCGGATTTCATCACCATGAAGGAGGAAGATAAAACATATGTCTTGCTGGGGGAAGAAGAGAGAGCAGCGGAGATAGCAGCGTGGTATGTGAGCGAATGTCATAGACTGTGAGAAAGAGAACTATGATATGCCATGGACTTCTATAGCCCCCACCCTGGATCTGCCCCCATCCCCCCTCCCTATGCCATGGATTTCTATAGCCCCCACCCCGGACCTGCGCTCCCATCCCCCCTCCCTATGCCATGGACTTCCATAGCCCCTACCCTAGATCTGCCCCTACCCAACATCCCTATCCCTATTCCTTTTGTACACTTGCTTTGGCAAAACTAATGTGTATTTAGTCCTGCCAATAAAGCTTATTTGAATTTGAATTTGAAGTCCACCTGGTTTATTGCAAGCCTCTTAAACCACATCACCTGAAAATGTTAATACAGCCTTTGTACAGCAGATGTTAAAACATAAAGTAACAAGTTCATACAATAGTGTGGGATAGCCCACCTAGCTTAGATTACAGCTTCCATGTCCTTTCCTTTAGCAAAGGACATTCAATCCAGGCGACCTGCAATCTCCATAGTCCAGCTTTCCTTAACACCAAAGCACATCTCCAGAGCTTGCACCTCCAGACCCACCCACACTCACATGCTCTAGAAAGCTGGGTATTTATCCTCTGGACACCTCCCTCTCTACAGCTCTTCAATCATCCTAGCACTAAACATGGCTGATTAACCCCTTTCATCAGTTAGTCTACTGGATGATTTCTCCCAGGTTTACATTACTGAAGCTAATAACCTCAGGACTATATATCTCCCCTCCAGTACTTTGCCAGTGACTTTGTCACAATATTTACACATATACAGTACAGACCAAAAGTTTGGACACACCTTCTCATTTAAAGATGTTTCTGTATTTTCATGACTATGAAAATTGTAAATTCACACTGAAGGCATCAAAACTATGAATTAACACATGTGGAATTATATACTTAACAAAAAAGTGTGAAGCAACTGAAATTATGTCTTATATTCTAGGTTCTTCAAAGTACCACCTTTTGCTTTTTACAATTTTCATAGTCATGAAAATACAGAAAAATCTTTAAATGAGGTGTGTCCAAACTTTTGGTCTGTACTGTATACGTATATATACAAGACTTCATAGAAAACTTCAGCATGCAAAAGAAAAAAATCAACATTATATCCTGATATCTGACATGTGAATTTGTGTCCAGAGTGGGAAATAATTTTTGGCAATAATTTTTAACAAAAAGTAGTGGTGACTTTAATCATATCACCAAAAATCTTTCCACCCTCAGAACATATAATTTTGGCATGGGGTCAAGAAAAAGTGTTTAATTCTTATGCATAACAGTAATCTGCTTTGCCATCCCAATGCAAGTCATATATTAGCACGGTGAAGTCAATTTGTTATCTGTGATGTAAAAATGACAGCTCTTGCTGCTGTTTGTATTCTGATCAATCCCTGACTATGTTTCAGTAAATCCAGGTTGGAAAACTTAGCCCTACGCGGTCTCAGTGAAGACATCTGCTTCCTGGTTGTTCTTTAATCTGCTTTTGATGTTTGGATGTAATAACGTTTCAGTGCATAATGTCGGGACTGTGGGTAGTATCAGCCTTGGGGCCTTCGCCTGCCTTTGTGTCTCTACCTGCCTCCTTTTTTAAAGTTTACGTTGGCACCGTCTTAGCTATGGGCAGTTCTTTCACAGATTCATCTCCCGGTGGTCTTCAGTAACATGGCACCGATGGTGGCACATGCGCAGATTGGCCTCCAGGTGGTCGTCAGTAAAATGGCACCAATGGCGTCGCAAACGCAGATTGGTTCATTTTACTGAAGACTGCCGTGAGATGAATTTGTGCAAGGTGGGTGCATGCATGAACTTTAAAAAAGGAAGCAGATGCAAACAGCAGAGGCAGGTGGAGGGGCCAGGGCATAGCCAGAGTCCCTAATCACAGTCCCGCCCCTATGCACCAAAAGGTTATTCCACCCAGACTTCAAGTGTGGATTAAACAACAACCAGGAAGCAGATGTCTTCACAAAAGGTATCTCTTGAATCTGTATAATCATGTCATGCCATGCCTTTACTTTAACATGCAAAATTGTGATGAAATTTGACCCGTGCTGATGTGCTGTCCACATCTTTATAATAATCTAATTAAAATATGATTTTTTTTCTTCTGTTTGATTTTCATTGTCTTTTTAACTAAGTTTATGTCAACAAAAGGAAAAAGGCAAAGTATTTATTTCCTTTGATGGAGGAAGCGCTAATAGTGCTTTGTATATCAAAGGGAGTGTTAGAACAGTTCCGGCATAGGCACACCATGCACTACATTAATAGATGGACTATTTATAACAGTAACCTGATATTGTTTATGCAGCAGCTTCTAATATTGTGTCAAAAAGAAACATCAAAGTGTAAAGCAAATCCTGAACACACAACTTCAAAAGAAATATTTGAGGTGGTGCTACAGTACAACCCAGGGGAATGTCACGGAAAATATTGCGCCCCTGATAAAAACCTGCAGTACAAGGTCTCTGTTGCGACTTATCAACGCAATGCATTTTGGTATGTCAGAACGCGACAATAGAAATAACAAAGATTTTCTTTTTCTATGCAAATTTATTGGTTTCTTTGTATCAGGTCTCTTATTTGTATTAACTTTCTACCAGCTCACTTCAGATCAGCTCATCAATAAATATATATTTAGGCTTCTTAGGAAATAACACAGTAGGTGCTGAAATTAAGAAATTTTTGCTAATTTATTAAAAAAGAAAAACTGAAATATCACATGGTCATAAGTATTCAGACCCTTTGCTCATTATTGAGAAGAAGCACCCTTTTGAGCTAGTACAGCCATGAGTCTTCTTGGGAATGAAGCAACAAGCTTTTCACACCTGGATTTGGGGATCCTCTGCCAGTCTTCCTTGCAGATCCTCTCCAGTTCCGTCAGGTTGGATGGTGAATGTTGGTGGACAGCCATCTTCAGGTCTCTCCAGAGATGCTCAGTTGGGTTTAGGTCAGGGCTCTGGCTGGGCCAGTCAAGAATGATCACAGAGTTGTTCTGAAGCCACTCCTTAGTTATTTTAGCTGTGTGCTTAGGGTTATTGTCTTGTTGGAAGGTGAACCTTCAGCCAAATCTGAGGTCCAGAGCACTCTGGAAGAGGTTTTCATCCAGGATATCTCTGTACTTGGCCGCATTCATGTTTCCTTCAATTGCAACCAGACTTCCTGTCCCTGCAGCTGAAAAATGCCCCCATAGCATGATGCTGCCACCACCATGTTTCACTGTTGGGATTGTATTGGGCAGATGATGAGCAGTGCCTGGTTTTGTCCACACATACCGCTTAGAATTATCATGAAAAGTTCTATCTTCGTCTCATCAGACCAGAGAATCTTATTTCTCACAGTCTGGGAGTCCTTAATGTGTTTTCTTAGCAAACTCTCTGGTGTTCATATGTCAGGCACTGAGGAGAGGCTTCTGTCGGGCCACTCTGCCTTAAAGGCTCGACTGGTGGAGGGCTGCAGTGATAGTTGACTTTGTGGAACATTCTCCTATCTCCCTACTGCATCTGTGGAGCTCAGCCACAGTGATCTTGGGTTTCTTCTTTACCTCTCTCACCATGGCTCTTCTCCCACGATTGCTAAGTTTGGCTGGACAGCCAGGTCTAGGAAGACTTCTGGTAGTCCCAAAACTTCTTCCATTTAAGGATTATGGAAGCCACTGTGCTCTTAGGAATCTTGAGTACTGCAGAAATTCTTTTGTAACCTTGGCTAGATCTGTGCCTTGCCACAATTCTGTCTATGAGCTCCTTGGCCAATTCCTTTGACCTCATGATTCTCATTTGGTCTGACATGCACTGTGAGGTCTTATATAGACAGGTGTGTGCCTTTACAAATCAAGTCCTATCAGTTTAATTAAACACAGCTGGACTCCAATGAAGGAGTAAAACTATCTCAAGGAGAATCGCATGGAAATGGACAGCATGTGACTTAAATATGAGTGTCTGAGCAAAGGGTCTGAATACTTATGACCATGTGGTATTTCAGTTTTTCTTTTTTTTCAGTCAAGATGGGGTGCAGAGTATACATTAATTAAAAAAATGAACTTTTTTGAATTTACCAAATGGCTGCAATGAAACAAAGAGTGAAAAATGTAAAGGGTTCTGAATACTTTCCATACCCACTATACATATATTTATATATTATACGTGTATATATTCTCCATTGGAAAAATCTGGCAAGACATACCTAATCATACAGTCATACAGTAGGTGGGATACGTTGTAAAAAAGGATAACACTCTGTATTATTTGTGATTATTAGAGTTGAGCGATACTTTCCGATATCCAAAAGTATCGGAATCGGAATGGTATCGCCGATACCCAAAAAATATCGGCGATACCCGATACCGATACCGGAAATACAATGTAAGTCTATGGGAACAAAATATCGGAATTAAAAAAAACCCATTCTTGCCTTGTTGGTTAATTGTACATGAAGGAAAACAACAAAGAGTAATGTAGAATGTATTGGGGAAGGTTGAGGAGACATTAAAGGCATAGATGTTTAACCCAATCAAATGGAATAGCATAAATATTATTTTTTTTAAAGATGTTCGGATTGACGAAGAAATTGACAATGTTGTTCACGTTTTTTTCTATTTTGGCAAATATGTATATTTCACAACTTCCATGCTTTTCACCTTTTTAACTTTTGACACACTTTCTCCTTCATAATCTTCAGCAGCATCATCTTTTTCATCAAATTATTCTTCATCTTCACCTTCTTTATCTTCTTCTTAAACTTCTTGCTATTCATCTTTTTGTTAACATTACTCATATTCTTCTTATTAAACTATTATTCTAATTCATATTGTACTTCATCTTCTTCATCATATTCTTATTTGTGACAGAGAATCCTGTACTTGTAATCTGTCAAAGTATGAATTTTTCATTCTTCCGTTCTTGCTGTCACAAAAGATTTAAATTACAACAGTATTTGTCCGTGTTCAGTTTAGCCTGCAGCAGCAGCAGGCATTTTCCAGGGGCACCACGAGGAGGAACGGACTCACCCCCATACACTGCTTAGTCTTCTTCTGCTTATAATTTAGAGCATATATTTTGCTCTTCATTTTGGTCTTATACTTAATGTTCTTCTGCTTTTTGATCTTCTGCTTATTGTTCTTCTGTCTCTTGTTCTGTATCTTGTAGTTTGTCTTAACCTTCTTTGTCCTGTTGGTGATGGTACAAAAGCCAATGGAAGTAACGAGGACCAGCTGACTGTGCTGGAACCCGGAGGGTCAGCAGAAGGAAAAGAGCCAATGGCACAACCGAGGAGCAGCTGACGTTACTGGGACACGGTTACTAAGCAGGAGGTACCTGTGCTCCAAAGCACTACCAAGGACCAGCAGATGTTGCTGGAACTCGGATACCGACATGGAGGCACCTAGGCCAAAGGCACTGCGGAGAACCAGCTGACGGTACTGGAACCCGGATGGGTAGCAGAAGGTACAAGAGCCAATGAAAGTAACGAGGACCAGCTGACTGTGCTGGAACCCGGAGGGTTAGCAGAAGGAAAAGAGCCAATGGCACAACCGAGGACCAGCTGACGTTACTGGGACACGGTTACTAAGCAGGAGGTACCTGTGCTCCAAAGCACTACCAAGGACCAGCAGACGTTGCTGGAACTCGGATACCGACATGGAGGCACCTAGGCCAAAGGCACTGCGGAGAACCAGCTGACGGTACTGGAACCCGGATGGGTAGCAGAAGGTACAAGAGCCAATGAAAGTAACGAGGACCAGCTGACTGTGCTGGAACCCGGAGGGTTAGCAGAAGGAAAAGAGCCAATGGCACAACCGAGGACCAGCTGACGTTACTGGGACACGGTTACTAAGCAGGAGGTACCTGTGCTCCAAAGCACTACCAAGGACCAGCAGACGTTGCTGGAACTCGGATACCGACATGTAGGCACCTAGGCCAAAGGCACTGCGGAGAACCAGCTGACGGTACTGGAACCCGGATGGGTAGCAGAAGGTACAAGAGCCAATGAAAGTAACGAGGACCAGCTGACTGTGCTGGAACCCGGAGGGTTAGCAGAAGGAAAAGAGCCAATGGCACAACCGAGGACCAGCTGACGTTACTGGGACACGGTTACTAAGCAGGAGGTACCTGTGCTCCAAAGCACTACCAAGGACCAGCAGACGTTGCTGGAACTCGGATACCGACATGGAGGCACCTAGGCCAAAGGCACTGCGGAGAACCAGCTGACGGTACTGGAACCCGGATGGGTAGCAGAAGGTACAAGAGCCAATGAAAGTAACGAGGACCAGTGACTGGGGAAACCCGGAAGGTTTGCAGAAGGAAAAGAGCCAATCACAACCCAGGGCCAGCTGACGTTACGGGGGCAGGGTTTCTAAGCAGGGGTACCTGTCTCCAAAGCATACCAAGGCCAGGGAAAGTGCGGAACCGGATACCCACATGGGGCACCTAGGCCAAAAACACTGCGGAGAAACCCCGACGACGGAACCCGGGGGGTAGCAGAAGGTACCCTGGGGAAAAAAAGTTTAGGCAGCAGGACTTTTTTCCGTTAACACAGCGGGGAAAG
>JARQOD010008625.1:0-34859 GCA_033576555.1 Oophaga sylvatica
GTCTTCCCTGACGACTGAGGAAGGTCCGTGATGAAGTCCATAGACAAATGAGTCCATGGACGCTCCGGAAGTTTCAAGGGTAAGAGGGTCCCAGACGGACGGGTATGAGGGGTCTTAGAACGAGCACAAACCCCACAGGATGCGACAAAAGTTAAAACATCTTTATTAACGTTAGGCCACCAAAACCGGCGAGAAAGGAGATCTAAAGTAGCCTTACTCCCTGGATGTCCTGCTAAAGCAGAATTATGATGTGCCTCAATAACCTTTTGTCTCAACTGATTTGGGACAAACAGTCTCCCTGGAGGTCCTGCAGGGGCGTCCCCCTGAGCCTCTAACACCTCCTCCTCAAGCTCAGAACATACAGCCGACACTACCACCCCCTCCTGAAGGATAGGAATCGGGTCATCCGTTTTCCCGGCCCCTGGGAAACTGCGAGACAAGGCATCAGCCTTAACATTCTTAGATCCAGGGCGATAAGTGACAACAAAATTAAACCTGGTAAAAAACAACGACCATCGAGCTTGTCTGGAATTCAGACGCTTAGCAGATTCCAAATACAGCAGGTTCTTGTGATAGTAATGACGGTGACCGGGTGGACTGCCCCCTCCAAAAAGTGACGCCATTCTTCAAAAGCCAACTTAATGGCCAAAAGTTCCCTATTGCCGATATCATAATTCCTTTCGGCGGACGACAATTTCTTAGAAAAGAAAGCGCACGGATGCCATTTACCAGGGGACGGACCCTGGGACAATATTGCACCCACCCCTACGTCAGACGCGTCCACCTCCACAACGAACGGCTGTGATGCATCTGGTTGGATGAGAACGGGTGCCGAAGCAAAACATTTTTTCAAAGAGGAAAAAGCTTGGCAAGCTTTGTCCGACCATTTAGAAAAATCCGTCCCTTTTCTTGTCATGTCAGTGAGAGGTTTGACAACAGATGAGAAATTACAAATAAATTTCCGGTAGTAGTTAGCAAACCCCAGAAAACGCTGCAGAGCCTTAAGATCCTCTGGCTGATCCCATTCAAGCACTGCTCTCACCTTTTCAGGGTCCATACGGAAACCGGAGGCTGACACCAAGAAACCCAAAAACTGAAGTTCCTGTACGGCGAATACACACTTTTCCAGTTTGGCGTATAGTTTATTGTCTCGCAAGATCTGCAACACCTGTCTCACATGCTCCTGGTGAGACACAAGATCTGGCGAGTAAATTAAAATGTCATCCAAATATACGACCACAAACAGCCCCACCAGATGACGAAAAATGTCATTAACAAAATGTTGGAATACTGCTGGTGCAGTAGTCAGACCAAAAGGCATGACAAGGTTCTCATAATGTCCCTCCGGCGTGTTAAACGCCGTTTTCCACTCATCCCCCTCTTTTATCCTAATCAGATTATACGCCCCCCTGAGATCCAATTTAGAGAACCATTTGGCGCCAACAATTTGATTGAAGAGATCAGGAATCAGAGGGAGTGGATACGGATCTCGAACAGTAATCCGATTAAGTTCGCGGAAATCCAAGCAAGGGCGTAGGCCTCCATCTTTCTTCTTCACAAAGAAGAACCCCGCGGCCACTGGGGAAGATGAAGGTCTAATATGCCCTTTAGCCAGACTTTCCGAAATATAATCTTTCATAGCCTGCCTCTCAGGACCAGAAAGGTTATATAACCTAGCTTTAGGTAACTTAGCATCAGGAAGTAAATTAATAGAGCAGTCATACACACGATGAGGAGGCAACTCCTGACACCCCTCCTCAGAGAATACATCCCCAAAGTCCTCCAAAAAATGAGGCAAAGTACTAGGCACGACCGCACTGATGACTGTGTTCATGCAGTTACTTTTGCAAAACTCACCCCATTGGCTTATCTCTCTGGACTGCCAATTAATCACAGGGTTATGTTTAACCAACCAAGGAAGTCCCAACACAATAGGAGTAGGTAGACCCTCCAACACATAACAAGATAATAGTTCCCTATGTATTGCCCCTACCCGAAGGTCAATGTTATGAACCTCATGAACAAAGCTACCTTGGCCGAGAGGCCTGGCGTCAATGGAGAATATAGGGATCGGTTTGACCAATACACTCAGATGCATACCTTGAGCCTGAGCAAACTGAGCGTCAACCAGATTAGCCCCGGACCCACTATCAAGAAGAACAGAAAATCTCTCCACTCTCGTACCAACCACCACCTCCACTGGTACAAGGAACTGAGAAGAACTAGCGGACGAAATACATACTCCCAGGTTGTCGTCCACCACACAACCTGGGATTAACAGTTTTCCGGCGACTTCTTGCTCAACAAGGCATGGGACGGACATCCCCCAACAAAATGTCCCTCTTTCCCGCAGAAGAAACACCTTCTAGTCCTGCGGCGTACCGCCAATCCCCTCCTACGAAATGATGTCCCTCCCAACTGCATAGGCTCCTCCGAACAGACAAGGGGAACCTCAACATAAGGGACTTTAGTAGTAGGTGGAGTAACAACAGGGGGCGGAGTTACCTCGCACCTCTCCCGGAGCCGTCTATCAGTACGGATAGCTAAGGCCATAGCAGCCTCCAGTGATGGAGGAGAATCATACTGAGCCAAAACGTCCTTTAATTTGTCAGAAAGCCCATGACAAAACTGGCTCCTAAGAGCTGGGTCATTCCACTGAGTATCTGTGGCCCATCTACGGAACTCAGAAGCAAATTCCTCCGCCGGACGATCTCCCTGCTGTATCTTACGTAATTTTGTCTCAGCAAGAGAGACCCGATCTGGGTCATCATATACCAAACCCAGGGCAGTAAAAAATCGATCTACTGACTGTAGAGCCGGGGATCCCGGAGGAAGGGAAAATGCCCAGGATTGAGGGTCCCCTTGTAGGAGCGAGATAACAATTCCCACTCTCTGCTCTTCACTCCCTGATGATCGAGGCCGAAGCCGAAAATACAATTTACATGCTTCCCTGAAGGTAAAAAATTTGTCTCGCCCACCAGTGAACCTGTCCGGGAGAGCAACCTTAGGTTCAACTCTGGTTTGCTCCAGGGGAAACAAAACTTTGGACTTAATGTCCGTCAGCTCCATGGATAATCCCTGCAACTGCAGAGCCAGCTGGGCTACTGGATCCATGGCAACTGGGAATAATTTTATGGCCAGTGAAAATGTCACGCGGTCTTATGATATGTGTACGATGTCAGTAAACTATTCTTAAAAGAACATCACTCTATACAACATATAGATTAGCAACATAAGCATGTAAATATAGAATAGATTTACCTGACACGATATCCGTTGAACTCAGGGTTAATCTTGAGGACTTGATACACTGTCACAGGAAAGAAGAGGACCGGGGGTCTAACCTGACCCTAAACTGGGGTCCTAACTAATCCCTCACCTTGGAGGTACTGATAATGGTTCAGAGGTCCAAGTCTCCAGCCTAACCCTGTCTCCTATCAGTCCCTGAACCCTGTAATCAGTCCTAAGAAGGATTCTGATTACCACCAAAGGGATATGGGCTGATCTCTGCTAAATACACAGATTAGAAATATAAGACAGACTGGAGAAAACACAGACTTGCATACACACTCAAACACAGAAGGAACATAAATGATCTGGGATATTAAACTCTAAGAAAGGTGAGCTTAAAACAACTAAGGAGCTCTTTAACTTTAAGTCTATACAGATACAATCCTATCTGTGGTCTGCATGAAGAATTTCACTGGCAACTCCCAAACAGACAACCAGAGATTTAAAGGAAACCAATCAACAAATAATTAATTGCAGCCGGGAGAGACTGCACCCATTCCCAGAACTGAGCACAGACAGAATTAACTCCCTAACTGCCAAACACAAAGAAACAGCAACTCAGCTGTGAGAAGTCAGAATGTGCAACCGCGACGATCTTCGTGGCGATGCACACATGACAGACATATAATAAAATATAGAAATTGTATTTATTTTCATTTTTCCGTTAGGGTTAGGGCTAGGGTTATAATTAGGGTTAGGGTTAGCATTAGGGTTAGGGTTAGGCTGGGTTCATACTGCGTTATGGCAGTCCGTTAGACGGACTGCGTTACACCGTGGTATAACGCGGTGTAACACAGTCCGTTAACGCTGCCATTCACCCCCATTTGAGGGCGCATCGCGACGCATGCCGTAAAGCGGCATGCGTTCGCGACGTGCCGTCATTCAGTGACAGAGTCTCGGATGCGGCCTGCAGCGTCTGGGCTCCGTCACCGCTAGCGCAGATGAATCATCTGCTGATCCCTCTGCGCTAGCGGGTATAGCATAACGCGATCGCGTTATGCTATACCGTTACCAGCCAGTCAACGCTATGTGTTGAACGGGCTGGTAAAACGCAATATGAACCTAGCCTTAGGGTTAGGGTTATAATTAGTGTTAGGGTTGGAATTAGGGTTAGGGTTACAATTAGGGTTGGGATTAGGGTTAGGATTAGAGTTATGATTAGTGTTGGGATTAGGGTTAGGGGTGTGTTGGGGTTAGGGTTGGAGCTAGAATTGAGGGGTTTCCACTATTTAGGCACATCAGGGGGTCTCCAAACACGGTGTGGCGTTCAAAAAGTCAAATGGCGCTCCCTCCCTTCTGAGCCCTGCCGTGCGCCCAAACAGTGGTTTACCCCAACATATGCTAAACAAATTTTCAAAATTTTCGCCATATTTCCGTTTTTTTCATACATAAAAGCAAGTCATATAAAAAATTTTTTACCACTAACGTGAAGTACAATATGTCACAAAAAAACAATCTCAGAATCAGCTGGATTTGTTAAAGCGTTCCAGAGTTATAACCTCATAAAGTGACAGTGGTCAGAATTGTAAAAATTGGCCAGGTCATTAAGCTGCAAATTGGCTATGTCACTAAGGGGTTAAAAGATGAATGCTGAGCTGTGATTGGTTGCTATGAGCAACAGTTTTCCCACTCCACAACACCTCAGCAGACACTGACCGATTGGGCGAAATCTAGCATCCCTGGGAACATAAGCTCTCAGCCATTGTCTGCCCCCCAGAAAGGAGCAGAGAGCACATGACAGAAGTGAATCACCCCCTCCTTTATTACTGCCGGGCTCTATTGCTACCGGCGTAGAAAATCGCATCATCAGCGGCCATGCACAGAGCCGCACACAGAGCCACACTGCCAGGTTACATAACAGCACATCTCCAGGAACTCCCTGCTCAGCGCCACTCAGCTCGAGACTATGGGATGGAGGATGTGTGATGGGTATATGGGCATGGGACTATGGGATGGAGGATGTGTGATGGGTATATGGGCACGAGACTATGGGATGGAGGATATGTGTGATGGGTATATGGGCACGGGACTATGGGATGGAGGATATGTGATTAGTACATAGGCACTGGACTATGGGATGGAGGATGTATATGATGGGTATATGGGCATGGGACTATGGATGGAGGATATGTATGATGGGTATATGGGCACGGGACTATGGGATGGAGGATCTGTGATTGGTACATGGGCATTGGACTACAGGATGTGAGATATGTATGATGGGTATATAGGCACTGGACTATGGGATGGAGGATGTATATAATGGGTATATGGGCATAGGACTATAGGATGAAGGGTATGTATGATAGGTATATGGGCACGGGACTATGGGATGGAAGATATGTGTGATGGGTATATGGGCACTGGACTATGGGATGGAGGATATGTATGATGGGTATATGGGCACGGGACTATGGGATGGAGGATATGTATGATGGGTATATGGGCACGGGACTATGAGATGGAGGATCTGTGATTGGTACATGGCACTGGACTATGGGATGGAGGATATGTATGATGGGTATATGGGCACGGAACTATGGGATGGAGGATATGTTTGATGAGTATATTGGCTTGGGACTATGGGATGGAGGATGTGTATGATGGGTATATGGGCACGGGACTATAGGATGGAGGATGTGTATGATGGGTATATGGGCACGGGACTATGGGATGGAGGATATGTATGATGGGTATATGGGCACTGGACTATGGAATGGAGGATATATGTGATGGGTATATGGGCACGGGACTATAGGATGGAGGATGTGTGATGGGTATATGGGCATGGGACTATGGGATGGAGGATGTGTGATAGGTATATGGGCACGGGACTATGGGATGGAGGATATGTATGATGGGTATATATAATACTCATATGTACAAGAATATAACTACTATCGTACTTTCCCCTATGTACAAGAATAAAAATACTATAATACTGCCCCTATGTACAACATAACTACTATAATATTGTCCCTATATACAATATAACTACTATAATACTGCACCTGTGTACAGTACAAAAATATAACTACTAAAATACTGCCCCATGTACAAGAATAAAAATACTATACTACTGCCCCTATGTATAAGAAAATAACTATTATAATACTGCCCCTATATACAAGAATAAAACTACTATTTTACTAGTATGTACAAGAATATAACTACTGTAATACTGTCCGTATGTACAAGAATATAACTACTATAATACTGTCCCCTATGTACATGAATATAACTACTATAATACTCTCCCCTATGTACAAGAATATAACTACTATAATACTGCCCTTATGTACAAGAATATAACTATTATAATACCGTCCCCTATGTACAAGAATAGAACTACTATAATACTGCTCCTATGTACAAGAATGTAACTACTATAATACTGCTCCTATGTACAAGGATATAACTACTATAATACTACCCCTATGTAGAAGAATATAACTACTATAATACTACCCCTATGTACAAGAATATAACTACTATAATACTGCCCCTATGTACAAGAATATACGGTAACTACTACAATACTGCCCTCTGTGTACAAGAATATAACTACTATATTACTGCTCCTATGTACAAGAATATAACTACTATAATACTGCCCCTATGTACAAGAATATAAATACTATAATACTGCCCCTAAATACAAGAATATAACTGCTATAATACTGCCCCTATATACAAGAATATAACTATAATACCTATAATACTGTCCCCTATGTACAAGAATATAGCTAGTATAATACTGCTTATGTACAAGAATATAACTACTATAATACTGCCCCCTATGTACAAGAATATAACTACTATAATACTGCCACTATGTACAAGAATATAACTACTATAATACTGCCCCTATGTACAAGAATATAACTACTATAATACTGCCTCCTAGCTGAGAGGTTGTGTGTTTGTAGCTCTCCTGATGTCTGGAGCAAGCCCAGGGAGGGGCCATCCTGGGCGGGGAAGCTCCCCAGGCAAGGCCCAGGCTTCCCGGCCTACACTGGGACAAGCCTCCCAGGCCTCTCCTAATGGGAATGTTAATCCCAGAGCCACTGTCAGAGCAGTGAATGCAGCGAGCCAAAGCTGCAGCAGTTCTGTGAAGGAGGAAAAAGCCATCAGTAAAGTTTTGGGAGGAAAACCTTCTCCAAGTCCAGCAAAGAAGCAAGAAGGAAAAGTGTCGGTCAGTGAAGGGTTACAGCACAATGTGAAGTCAGGTAACTCCCCAGTCAGCAAGCAGCTCCTGCCGGGTGCACAGTTGAGATCAGCCCCAGCTGTGCAGATCACCTCTCCTGCTCCCAGGCAGAGACGGACGTCTTTGGAAAGACAAACCATCCAGGAGAACTTACAGCAGCATGGCAGTATGGCGCGGTCAGGACGCACACGGTCGCAGTCAGGTGGCAGCAGTAAAAGTGCTGTGGAGCCTGGAGCCATGAAACCAGCGGTGGTGAAAATTAAGGAGACGTCTGGGTTCAAGCAGCCGGGGACATCGTTGAATGCAGGATCCCAGGAGGAGACGCCGCGTGCACCTGAGCTTCAGCTCGCAGAGGAGATCCCAGGACTGGTCAAGAAGTTCGGTGAGTTACAGCAGCAGAAAGACTCACTACAGATGCAGATAGACACTTGCTATAAGCTAAAGGCTATTAATCCCGGGAGTCATGATTTTTATGATGAGACTCTGAACACACTGGGTGTATTGCTGGCAAAAGTGGTGAGGGACATGGACTGCGTCCTAGAGAGGATGGGGCCCCTGGCGGAGACTTATAGGAACCAGGAACTGTTTAAGTCACAGAAGCAGAACTCTGCAGGTTCCAGGTCAGACATTGTCCCAGGTGGACCCCAGAAGCAGGTGCGGACAGTGCTGCAGCCTGCAAGTTTCTGCTTCCAAAAGGGGCAAATGCCGCACCAGCAGCAGCCTGTAGTACAGACCCCAGCAGACGTACCACAAGTCTCAAAATGCCCAGCAAAACTGCCTGCAGCAGATCCAAAGCAGAAGCATGTAGTGCAGATTCCAGCAGAGGTACAACAAGTCACAGAATGCCCAGCACAACAGCCTGCAGCAGATTCCAAGCAGCAGCATGAAGGGCACATTCCAGTAGAGGTACAACAAGTCGCAGAATGCCCAGTACAGCCGCCTGCAGCAGATTCCAAGCAGCAGCATGGACATTTTTCAGCACAGGGACTACAAGTCTCAGAATGCCATGCACCACAGTTGGGCAGTGGACATGTGCCGGTAGTTCCTGATGGTGCCCAGCAGGGCTCTGATGCTGGGGATAACCGCGCTGTATCTGAGGGGTCGGGGGTTTGGGGGAGCACAGTATCTTTGCTGGACGCTGCGCAGTCTGATAGTGACATTGATGTTGATGATAACAATGTTCATGATGATGTCTGTGATTTCCCCCCTTTAATTCCGAGCACACAAGGTGTAGAAGCCCCCCCTGCTGCAGACCCTCACCCCGTCAGTCAGCCTAGTGTGACCCCGCAGGTTCCCCCCAGTAATGCCTGGAGTCGTGGCGCTCCGTCCTTCACCTCTGGTGCCAATTATACCGGCCAGGCGTTTAAACGGAGAAACAATGTGCGTTTCCGGCACAGAGGTGCCAAGGAGGATCTGCCAGATAGAAGGTTTGTGGTCAGGGAGCTCTTGTGTCGCCAGATGGGGTTTGCGCCAGTCAGCATCTTGGCGGTGATTAATCTTCCAGACAGGCAGGGCTATGACGTCAGCTTTAAGCTCATGAGTGACCTGGACAGGTTTTGGTCTAATTTCCCCAAGTTTAGAGACAGTGAGGGCTGGAGTAAGTTCAGCTTTATTCCTATCTCTAAGCCAGATACCGTTACGGTAAATCTCATCTTCTGGAATGAGTCTGTTCCCCCGCAGGACATTGTGGTGTGGCTCCGGAGGCATTGTGACCTGGTCTCTGACCTCACCAAAAGCAGAGACAATGATGGTATCTGGACGGGAGGGTGGAGGGTTTTGGTGAAACTGCGCCAGTGCGATAATATCACTGCCCACTTACCCAACTCCTTCTTTATTGGGAGGGAGAGGGTGTGTGTTTCTATCCTGGGCAGCCTCGTAAGTGCTTCAAATGTGGCAAGGCGGGTCACCTGGCGAATACGTGTACTGTGGTGAAGTGCAACCTGTGTGGGGAGGTCGGCCATGTGGCTGCAGACTGCCAGAACATCAGGTGCAACCTCTGTGGGAAGATCGGTCACCCTCACAGGGACTGTCCTGACGCCTGGCACAATATCTGTAAGGACTATCCTGATGAGGATTTGGTAGCAGGGGCAGAGATTCTGGAGGAGGCAGCTTTACTGTCAGGGGAAATACTGGCCAGACCGGAGGCCCACCAGGGGTCTACTCAGGTGACACCAGAGCAGCAGGGTTCAGAGGGTGCACAGGGGAGTATGGAGGTTGTCCCTCAGGGGCAGCAGTCACAGGGAAGCATTACTTCAGTACTACTGTTAGAGTTAAATTCAGTATTTCTTCTCAAGGCCTTGGGAAGCTGAGGCATAGCAGAAGGGAAGATAAGAAAGGAATGTTCCTTCATTGATAACACTCCCCCTGACATAAAGAGACACTCTGTGCTGGGAGCGAAAATCAGGGTCTAAAGGCAAAGATGGAAAGTTTGGTTAGAAAACAGTATGTTACGTGCTAAGTTGTATTAACTGCCATATATGGTAATTCCGCTTCCTGCTTCAGGGGTGTATATAAGCCCCTTCATTAGCAATAAAGAGTAGAGTATATTGACGTACCCTTTGGTTTGTGTCTTATTCTCTCTGGTACCACATTCCGAGGAGGAAAGGGTTAACAAGATAACAGCGACGACAACACTGGCGCCCGACCAGGGGACTGAGTTATCTTACTCTGAGGAAGCCCGACCGGTCCGGAGACGTGGGATGAGCGGAGCCTTCTGTTGGTGATATACATACAGCGCTGGGGTAAGAATACTTATTATATTCTACCCAAAATCTATATCACTGTATAGTGGACTCCCTCCTCCCCGAGCGGTCGGCTTTCCAGGTAAATCACAGGTATTCCTGGCTCAGGTCCCTTTGAACCAGTAGACCCTCAGATTAATTGTCAGTCCTGCCTTTCCTCCTTTGAATAATGACAGTATGGATCCAATGATTGTGTTGTGGTTTTGTCTTGGTGTCTGTGTGATTGGATTGTTTATTTGGTTGGCGTACAAATATTGGAGAGCGAGCAGTGAAATGGTTCAGAAACCTTTGTGGCCCATTGTCTTGGTGACGCAATTGTCTTGGTGACAAACTTGTCTTGGTGACAAGAGAATCTCTTCTAGGTGAGGAGATATAAAAAAAATGGGGAACCAAAAATGCCAAGGAAGGCATTTCTGCTAAAGATTTAGTTGTGCGCAGAGATTGTGAAAAGCAGGCATGAATGAAAACGGAGAATTGAACAGTGATAAATGGAAAAAGGTTCTTTAACTCACATCATGGATGGTTGAGAGACAAAGGACTGTTGAAAACAGTGAACCTGTGGATGAGTGCGTGTGATTACTTAGAAGAAAAGACTGAAGAATTAGGAGACGGACGTTACAGACTGACAAAAACAGGGATGACTGATTTACCCTCCTGTCTGCCTCCCCCTGGACAGTAGTGTTATACAGACCATGGAGCCCTACAGAGCAGTTGGCTCTAATAAAGCAACTAGACAGGATCTGCAAGCGCTTAGAAGAAGGGAAATTGGCAGATGAAGCTAGATACGATAGACTGATAGATAAGACATACAAGTGCTATGTGTGTAGGACCACACCTGACAATGCAGAAGTCAGTGACAGCAAGCAGAGATAAGTGCTGGCAACAGCGAGATGGCATTTTGCTTTAGACCAAGGTCATTCTACAAATAAGGAAACTGCAGGCTGAGGGAGAGAGGACACACAAACTACGCAGTGGTTTGACCAGCTCCTCCCGTCGGGTATTCGTGAGGATGCACAGGGTTTTAGTCAAATTTGTTGAATATGTTTTTAGAATAGACACAGTACGTAAGAATCGAAGGTCAGAGTATGTGAGAAGCAAATAGACAGGCAGAGAAAGGAAGTTACACTAGAGGACAGAGTTCAGGGAAAGAGCCAAAAGATTATTTCTGGGCTCTAAGAAAAACTTGGGTGGAAATGGGTTTTGTCCCAGAAAACAAGACTAGTGAGAGGGTTCTGGCAAGTTTTATATGAATGGGTTAAAAAAGGAAGTGACAAAGAAAAGCTGAAAGTAAGTAGACCAGATTGGAGATCAGTTAAAGCAGAGGATCTAGCCAGAAAAGCACAGGGGGCACAACATGATTTAGCGCAGGCAAAAAGAGGTAGCTTGCACATGAACCCCCTTGTCTCCCTACCCCCCCACTCCTAATTGCACAGTGCAGGTGAACACCAGGGGGACATGAGGTTGAGTTCCAAGTGGACACGGGGGCAGACAATTCAGTAATTACAGAAGAGGACTGGCCATTTGGGAAAAGTGATTTCTCCCACCATGTTATAGCGACTCCTTATAACTCTCCATCTATCCTGCTCCCCGTCACTAAAAAGATTCCCCTGCAAATTCAAGGAACCACTGTACACACACAGTTAATGGTGTCACCACGGGGTCAATGTAATCTTTTAGGAAGTGATGTATTGTCTCAATTGCAAGCATATATTGAGTATCATCTTGATGGAACTGTCACTATGAAAACAGGATTGAAGCCGAGCACTCTTTGTAAAATCATGTCGCTAGACGTTGCTAGTATAGAGGACACAAATGAATTTCCTTCAATGTTAGAAGGTGTGATACCGCATGATTTCTGGGCTTCAGATAAAACAGATGTGGGCAGATTAAGGGTGCAGCCAGTCATGGTCAAATTAAAGCCAGGTGCAATTCTGCCCCAACAGAGACAGTATCCTCTTAAGTTCAGCTCAAGAGTCTATAGCTCAGCACATTACAGAAACTGGTAGCAAGTGATGTTAAAACCTAGCCCCCACCTTCGGCAGCAGGCCTGCAGCTAGGTTCTTATCAGTAGCCTTAACAGAAAAAAAAAACAAAAAAACCAAAAACTCCAGCTTCCCCCTTCAACTACGAGATTTAACTCTCTATGTATTGGCTGGTACAATATATATATATATATATATATATATATACACTTTTGTTCCAGATATCTCAGGATGCTGCTTGGTTCACAGTTATTGATTTTGCCAATGTTATTTTTATAATATGTTGATGACTTACTGATTTGTGCCCCCTCCAGGAAACAGTGTCGTATTGCAACAATATCACTCATGTTGTTTTTGTACCAAGCTGGATGTAAAGCGTCAAAGGATGGACTGCAATTCTGTAAATCTTCAGTTATCTTTTTGGGACATTGCATTACACTGGGGGCGCGACATCTGACCAGCGCTCGCAAAGAAGCTGTACAGAACTTTCCTATGCCTGTTAATGTTGCCGCTCTTAGGACATTTCTTGGACTGGTTTCCTACTGCAGGCAGTGGATTCATGCTGTATCAATCCTCATGCAGCCTCTCTATGACTGTATCACCATTGTGCCTTTTAAACTAACTCCTGAAGGTATAGACTGTTTTTATTCTCTCAAAAACAGGATTGTGGCAGCTCCAGCGCTAGGAACCCCCAACTACGAACTACCATTCACCCTGTATCTCCACGAACAGCAGGGACACGCGGCAGGGGTATTGACTCAGTTACATGGTGACAATCAAAGGCCTGTAGCCTATTTCAGTGGAAGACTAGATGCAGTGGCTAGAGGTGCCCCGTCCTGTGTACGGGCAGTACATGCTGTAGGACTATTGCTCCACAAATCGTCAGATATTGTGCTTGATCATCCACTGATAGTACTTACACCTCATGATGTATACACCATACTGAACCAGGTGCAACCGGCACACCTTTCAGCTGCACGTCACCTTCGATTGCAATGTGCACTTTTAATGCCTCCAAATGTTTCTTTGCAGAGATGTACCACACTTAATCCTGCCACGTTGTTACCTCTCTCGGATCTAAAGGAGGGGTCAGGTCAGGTATTGTACAAAGAAGATCCAAGAGAGGAGATTCCTCATGACTGTGTTCAGCTTATGGCACAAGAAACAGCAGGTCTACCCACAGTGTTTGAAACTGAGAGACTTAATGCTGATTTTGAATTTTTTGTAGATGGATCTCGCCACCAAGATGACTCAGGTACCTTCCACACCAGGTATGCCATCGTCTCCCTGAACGCAGTAATCAAAGCAGAACCAATGCTCCCATATCAGTCGGCCCAGGAGGCTGAACTTAAGGCTCTGACCGAGGCCTGTAAGATAGCTGAAGGTAGAATTGTTAACATCTACACAGATTCTAGATACGCATTCAGTATAGCTCATGATTTTGGTCCAATTTGGAAATCTAGAGGATTCTTGACGGCAGCAGGACATCCCATTAAAAATGCTGACGCAGTCCAGCAGTTAATTGATGCATTACAATTACCAAAAGAGGTAGCTGTCATAAAAGTTAAAGCACATACCAGATGCACTGATCAGGTGAGAAAAGGAAACGCAATGGCCGATGCAGCAGCAAAAACAGCAGCCAGTAGACCACTCCAAGGGGTAACGATGCACCAGGTAAGCGCTCCCAAAAATCCCTTTGTGTCGGAGGATGCCTTAGCCCAGATGCAGGCTCAGGTGCGCCAGGAGGAAGTAGAAAAGTGGGAAAAAGAAGGTGCATGTCTGAATGCAGCAACTGGGATATGGGGAAGAGGGATGCGTCGATGCCTTCCAAGGGCGTTGTACCCTGCGGTCGCCCAGATGTTACATGGGCCAACCCACCAGTCCAAAACTGCTGTAATGAGCATGATGCAGAAGCATTGGGTGGCACCAGGCTTTTCCACCTGTATAGAAGGCTTGATCCAGGGATGCATGGTATGTGCTACACATAATCAGGGAAGGGTAGTCAAGACACCACCCAAACACACCCCTCGGCCCCTCTATCCTTTCCAGAGACTGCAGATTGATTATATTCAGCTGCCAAAATCAGGATCATGGGAATACGTGTTGGTCTGTATTGATTTATTCTCAGGTTGGCCGGAGGCTTTCCCGATTGCCAAGGCTACGGCTGCGGCAACCGCAAAGAAGCTGCTTGCGGAGGTGGTGTGCAGGTATGGAGTACCAGAGGTGATCGAAAGTGACAGAGGTACACATTTCACAGGTGAAATAATGAATGAAGTCTTGACAGCTCTGGGAATTCAACAAGCTTTTCATACCCCATATCATCCACAAAGCAGTGGAAAAGTAGAAAGACTAAATGGGACGTTGAAGTTAAAAATCCAAAAGGCCATGGCTGAAACAGGGAAATCTTGGCCTGAATGTTTACCATTAGCCCTATACTCAGTAAGGTACACTCCAAATAGAAAAACTGGACTTTCTCCGTATGAAGTACTATTTGGCAAAATGCCTAGCTTAGGATGTTTCTTTCCCAAGCACTGGAAATGAGTAACCATGTATTAAGCTCATATGTAAGGGATTTGCATAAAAGACTTAAAAAAGTACATGATAATGTCTTCAGTTCTCTTCCAGATCCGAACCAGGATCCTGGGAGTCACAGCTTGCAGCCCGGAGACTGGGTAGTCATTAAAAGACACGTGAGAAAGAGTCTGGATCCGAGATTTGATGGACCTTTTCAAGTTCTACTGACAACAAGTACCGCAGTCAAGCTACAAGGCAAGGAAACTTGGATCCACGCATCGCATTGTAAGAAGATCCTTGGAGAGCCTCCAGAAGAGGAATGATGCTACTAATGACATTTGCTTGCATCCTTGCAGTAACGGATGCTTGGAACAGACTTAGCCGAGTAGATGGAGATGATAACAGATTCATTAGACACCACTTAGTTTTAGTGGATGGACTGAAAGAACAAAACCAAACTGTTGCAAACTGTTGGATTCGTATATTACATAAACGATCTGCAGACAATAGACCTCGCCCAAATGGCAGACCACACATAGTGGAGATGGGGATAGCAAATAAATTTTCATTATTCATCTACCCTATGATAACTCAGACGTGGGATAAGTTGGTAGAATCCACAGATTACCTAGATGATCAATATGGGATATTTTAGATATCATGAATGGGTCCCTTGCAGTACAGATGTCATGTGTGCATTGCCACGAAGATCGTCGCGGTTGCACATTTTGACTTCTCACAGCTGAGCTGCTGTTTCTTTGTGTTTGGCAGCTAGGGAGTTAATTCTGTCTGTGCTCGGTGCTGGGACTGGGTGCAGTTTCTCCCGGCTGCAATTGATTATTTGTTGATTGGTTTCCTTTAAATTCCTGGCTGTCTGCTTGGGGAGTTGCCAGTGAAACCTTCATGCAGACCACAGATAGGAATGAATCTGTATAGACTTTAGTTGTGAGCTCCTTAGTTGTTCTAAGCTCAACTTGGTTAGAGTTTATTTCCCAGACTATTTATGTTCCTTTGGTGTTTGAGTGTGTATGCAAGCGTGTGTTTCCTGTCTGTCTTATATGTCTAATCTGTGTATTTAGCTGAGATCAGCCCATATCCCTTTGGTGGTAGTCAGGATCCTTCTTAGGACTGATTACAGGGTTCAGGGTCTGATAGGAGACAGGGTTAGGTTGGAGACTTGGACCTCTGAACCATTATCAGTACCTCCAAGGTGAGGGATTAGTTAGGACCCCAGTTTAGGGTCAGGTTAGATCCCGGTCCACCTCTTTCCTGTTTCAGCTCATCAAGTCCTCAAGATTAACCCTGAGTTCAGCAGATATCGTGTCAGGTAAATCTATTCTATACTTACATGCTGATGTTGCTATACTACTTGTTGTATAGAGTGTTGTTCCTGTATTAATAGTTTACTGACATTGTATACATATCATTAGACAGCGAGACATTTTCACTGGCCACTAAAAATTATCTCCAGTTACCATGGATCCAGTAGCCCAGCTGGCTCTGCAGTTGCAGGGATTATCCTTGGAGCTGACGGACATTAAGTCCAAAGTTTTGTTCCCCTGGAGCAAACCAGAGTTGAACCTAAAGTAGCTCTCCCGGACAGGTTCACTGGTGGGCGAGACAAATTTTTCACCTTCCGGGAGGCATGTAAATTGTATTTTCGGCTTCGGCCTCGATCATCAGGGAGTGATGAGCAGAGAGTGGGAATTGTTATCTCACTTCTGCAAGGGGACCCTCAATCCTGGGCATTTTCCCTTCCTCCGGGATCCCCGGCTCTACAGTCTGTAGATCAATTTTTTACTGCCCTGGGATTGGTATATGATGACCCAGATCGGGTCTCTCTTGCTGAGACAAAATTACGTAAGATACAGCAGGGAGATCGTCCGGCAGAGGAATTTGCTTCTGAGTTTCGTAGATGGGCCACAGATACTCAGTGGAATGACCCAGCTCTTAGGAGCCAGTTTTGTCATGGGCTTTCTGATAAATTAAAAGACGTTTTGGCTCAGTATGAGTCTCCTCATTCACTGGAGGCTGCTATGGCCTTAGCTATCCGTACTGAAAGACGGCTTCGGGAGAGGGGTGAGGTAACCCCACTCCCTGTTGTTTCTCCACCTACCACTAAAGTCCCTTATGTTGAGGTTCCCCTTGTCTGTTCGGATGAGCCTATGCAGTTGGGAGGGACATCATTTCGTAGGAGGGGATTGGCGGTACGCCGCAGGACTAGAAGATGTTTTTTCTGCGGGAAAGAGGGACATTTTGTTGGAGAATGTCCATCCCGTGCCTTGTTGAGCCAAAAGTCGCCGGAAAACTGTTAATCCCAGGTTGTGTGGTGGACGACAACCTGGGAGTATGTATTTCATCCGCCAGTTCTTCTCAGTTCCTTGTACCAGTGGAGGTGGTAGTTGGTACGAGAGTAGAGAGATTGTCTGTTCTTCTTGATAGTGGTTCCGGGGCTAACCTGGTTGACGCTCAGTTTGCTCAGGCTCAAGGTATGCATCTGAGTGTATTGGTCAAACCGATCCCTATATTCTCCATTGACGCCAGGCCTCTCGGCCAAGGTAGCTTTGTTCATGAGGTTCATAACATTGACCTTCGGGTAGGGGCAATACATAGGGAACAATTATCTTGTTTTGTGTTGGAGGGTCTACCTACTCCCATTGTGTTGGGACTTCCTTGGTTGGTTAAACATAACCCTGTGATTAATTGGCAGTCCAGAGAAATAAGCCAATGGGGTGAGTTTTGCAAAAGCAACTGCATGAACACAGTCATCAGTGCGGTCGTGCCTAGTACATTGCCTCCTTTTTTGGAGGATTTTGGGGATGTTTTCTCTGAGGAGGGGTGTCAGGAGTTGCCTCCTCATCGCGTGTATGACTGCTCTATTAATCTCCTTCCTGATGCTAAGTTGCCTAAAGCTAGGTTGTATAATCTTTCTGGTCCTGAGAGGCAGGCTATGAAAGATTATATTTCTGAAAGTCTGGCCAAAGGGCATATTAGACCTTCATCTTCCCCAGTAGCCGCGGGGTTCTTCTTTGTGAAGAAGAAAGATGGAGGCCTACGCCCTTGCTTGGATTTCCGCGAACTTAATCGGATTACTGTTCGAGATCCGTATCCACTCCCTCTTATTCCTGATCTCTTCAATCAAATTGTTGGCGCCAAATGGTTCTCTAAATTGGATCTCAGGGGGGCGTATAATCTGATTAGGATAAAAGAGGGGGATGAGTGGAAAACGGCGTTTAACACGCCGGAGGGACATTATGAGAACCTAGTCATGCCTTTTGGTCTGACTACTGCACCAGCAGTATTCCAACATTTTGTTAATGACATTTTTCGTCACCTTGTGGGGCTGTTTGTGGTTGTATATTTGGACGACATTTTAATTTACTCGCCAGATCTTGTGTCTCATCAGGAGCATGTGAGACAGGTGTTGCAGATCTTGCGAGACAATAAACTATACGCCAAACTGGAGAAGTGTGTATTTGCCGTACAGGAACTTCAGTTTTTGGGTTTTTTGGTGTCAGCCTCCGGTTTCCGTATGGACCCTGAAAAGGTGAGAGCAGTGCTTGAATGGGATCAGCCAGGGGATCTTAAGGCTCTGCAGCGTTTTTTGGGGTTTGCTAACTACTACCGGAAATTTATTTGTAATTTCTCATCTGTCGTCAAACCTCTCACTGACATGACAAGAAAAGGGACGGATTTTTCTAAATGGTCGGACAAAGCTTGCCAAGCCTTTTTCTCTTTGAAGAAATGTTTTGCTTCGGCACCCGTTCTCATCCAACCAGATGCATCTCAGCCGTTCATTGTGGAGGTGGATGCGTCTGACGTAGGGGTGGGTGCTATATTGTCCCAGGGTCCGTCCCCTGGTAAATGGCATCCGTGCGCTTTCTTTTCTAAGAAATTGTCGTCCGCCGAAAGGAATTATGATATCGGCAATAGGGAACTTTTGGCCATTAAGTTAGCTTTTGAAGAATGGCGTCACTTTTTGGAGGGGGCAGTCCACCCGGTTACCGTTATTACTGATCACAAGAACCTGTTGTATTTGGAATCCGCTAAGCGTCTGAATTCCAGACAAGCTCGATGGTCGTTGTTTTTTACCAGGTTTAATTTTGTCGTCACTTATCGCCCGGGGTCTAAGAATATAAAGGCTGATGCCTTGTCTCGCAGTTTCCCAGGGGCCGGGAAAACGGATGACCCGAGTCCTATCCTTCAGGAGGGGGTGGTAGTGTCGGCTGTATTTTCTGAGCTTGAGGAGGAGGTGTTAGAGGCTCAGGGGGACGCCCCTGCAGGACCTCCAGGGAGACTGTTTGTCCCAAATCTGTTGAGACAAAAAGTTATTGAGGCACATCATAATTCTGCTCTAGCAGGACATCCAGGGAGTAAGGCTACTTTAGATCTCCTTTCTCGCCGGTTTTGGTGGCCTAATGCTAATAAAGATGTTATAACTTTTGTCGCGTCATGTGGGGTGTGTGCTCGCTCTAAAACCCCTCATACCAGTCCGTCTGGGACCCTTTTACCCTTGAAACTTCCGGAGCGTCCATGGACTCATTTATCTATGGACTTCATTACGGACCTTCCTCCGTCGTCAGGGAATACTGTCATACTGGTGGTTGTTGACAGGTTCAGTAAGATGGCACATTTCGTTGCTCTTCCTGCACTCCCTAATGCTAAAACTCTGGCGCAGGTGTTCATTAGGGAGATCGTTAGACTTCATGGGTTGCCTTCTGATGTGGTGTCAGATAGGGGGTCTCAGTTTGTGTCCAAATTTTGGAGGGCATTTTGTTTACGTCGGGGGATGCAATTGTCATTTTCCTCGGCTTTTCATCCACAGACCAATGGTCAGACAGAGCGTCTGAATCAGAGCTTAGAGACATATCTCCGGTGTTTTGTCTCAGAGAACCAAGAGGACTGGTCTTCTTTCTTGCCTCTGGCAGAGTTCGCTCTTAACAACAGGCGGAGCGAGTCCACTGGTAAGTCCCCGTTTTTTGGGGCATATGGTTTCCATCCCCAGTTTTGTACTTTCAATGGGGGGGGGCCCTTCTGGGGTTCCTGAGGAGGAGCGTTTCTCGTCGTCACTTGCTTCTGTGTGGAGAGGTGTATTGAATAATCTGAGTGCGATGGGAACCGTTACAAACGTATGGCTGATAGGAGGAGAGTTTCTGGTCCAGATCTGAATGTGAACGATCTGGTATGGTTGTCTACCAGGAATATAAAACTTAAAGTGCCCTCCTGGAAACTGGGTCCCAGATTCATCGGGCCGTACAGGATCAGTTCCATAATTAATCCTGTGGCATTTCGTCTGGACCTCCCTCCTACGTTTAAAATTCATAATGTGTTCCACAAGTCATTGCTTAAAAGGTATGTGGCACCAGTCATACCGTCACCTCTACCTCCTCCTCCTGTGTTGTTCAATGGTAACTTGGAATTTCAAGTATCAAAGATCATTGACTCACGTCTGAATCGCCGGTCCCTTCAGTACTTGGTGCATTGGAAGGGGTATGGTCCGGAGGAGAGGACGTGGGTCCCTGCGTCTGATGTTAACGCAGATTGTTTGGTTCGGACCTTCCACAGAACTCACCCGGGCAGGCCTGGCCCTGAGGGTCCGGAGGCCCCTCGTAGAAGGGGGGGTACTGTCATGTGTGCATTGCCACGAAGATCGTCGCGGTTGCACATTTTGACTTCTCACAGCTGAGCTGCTGTTTCTTTGTGTTTGGCAGCTAGGGAGTTAATTCTGTCTGTGCTCGGTGCTGGGACTGGGTGCAGTTTCTCCCGGCTGCAATTGATTATTTGTTGATTGGTTTCCTTTAAATTCCTGGCTGTCTGCTTGGGGAGTTGCCAGTGAAACCTTCATGCAGACCACAGATAGGAATGAATCTGTATAGACTTTAGTTGTGAGCTCCTTAGTTGTTCTAAGCTCAACTTGGTTAGAGTTTATTTCCCAGACTATTTATGTTCCTTTGGTGTTTGAGTGTGTATGCAAGCGTGTGTTATCCTGTCTGTCTTATATGTCTAATCTGTGTATTTAGCTGAGATCAGCCCATATCCCTTTGGTGGTAGTCAGGATCCTTCTTAGGACTGATTACAGGGTTCAGGGTCTGATAGGAGACAGGGTTAGGTTGGAGACTTGGACCTCTGAACCATTATCAGTACCTCCAAGGTGAGGGATTAGTTAGGACCCCAGTTTAGGGTCAGGTTAGATCCCGGTCCACCTCTTTCCTGTTTCAGCTCATCAAGTCCTCAAGATTAACCCTGAGTTCAGCAGATATCGTGTCAGGTAAATCTATTCTATACTTACATGCTGATGTTGCTATACTACTTGTTGTATAGAGTGTTGTTCCTGTATTAATAGTTTACTGACATTGTATACATATCATTAGACAGCGTGACAACAGAACCAGCTAATTATTGTTACTAACCAACATACCCTTGTGTTAGATTACCTGACTGCAGCTCAAGGAGGGATGTGCCAGATTATTGGACCTGCATGTTGCCATTATATTGATAATTCTAGTGTTTTAACCCTTAAACATAAGCTAGAGGATGTCATAAAGTTAAGGAAACTATATGATGAGGCAAATCTGAAGAATCAAGATTCATGGTGGGCAAATACTTTCTCCTTTCTTAACCCCGCAAATTGGTTCAAAGGCATAGGGGGATGGCTGACTGGGATAATACAAGCTGGCCTACAGGTTTTATTGATATGTCTTGCTATCTATTTAGTTTTTAAAATTTGTTTGATGTGTATTAGACGATGTACTAGGACAAAGAGGAGATATGAAGATGTGTATTGATCAAATGAAGGAAAAAAAGGAGGGGATGTTAGAGTTAAATTCAGTATTTCTTCTCAAGGCCTTGGGAAGCTGAGGCATAGCAGAAGGGAAGATAAGAAAGGAATGTTCCTTCATTGATAACACTCCCCCTGACATAAAGAGACACTCTGTGCTGGGAGCGAAAATCAGGGGCTAAAGGCAAAGATGGAAAGTTTGGTTAGAAAACAGTATGTTACGTGCTAAGTTGTATTAACTGCCATATATGGTAATTCCGCTTCCTGCTTCAGGGGTGTATATAAGCCCCTTCATTAGCAATAAAGAGTAGAGTATATTGACGCACCCTTTGGTTTGTGTCTTATTCTCTCTGGTACCACATTCCGAGGAGGAAAGGGTTAACAAGATAACAGCGACGACAACACCATCTGTGTCTCAGACTAAAAGGAAGAAAAAGGACAAGACCTCCCGTAAACCTGAGAAGGAGTATGACACTGGCCAAGGAGCCAGGAAGAAGGTCCAGAGTTCTGCAGGTGTAATTTACTTATCTAATAGGTTTGGTGTTCTGTCTGAGTCTGACGGTGATTTTGAGGATGACCTTAGAAGAATTGACGCAGAGTTTGATAGGGACGTAGAGGACTGTCCTTCGCCCAAGCGGAAGCCATTACCTGAGGGCTCTCGGGTAGAGTCTGAAATGGAGACCGGCGGTGACCAGAATAACTCCGACTCAGATCTGTGACGCTGTCAACCACATAATGTCCGAGCCCAGATAGATAAAATCATTAGGAAATGTTAAGTTATGGAAGGATGTGTCACTGGGTTGAAATATGATGTTTTTTTTTTTTTTTTTTTTTTCCAACCAGGTGTATGGACTCTTTAAGATAATTTTATATGTATAATCCGGATATGTAATGAATGTATGTACAATCCAAGTGAATTTATTTTTGTATTACTGGAGGATTGTCAGTATATTTGTATTTGTTTGGTTTTTACAATAAAAATTGCCCCCTGTGTACAAGAATATAACTACTATAATACTGCCCCTATGTACAAGAATATAACTACTATAATACTGCCCCTATGTACAAGAATAAACCCAATTGAGCCAGTTCCTTTGACCTCATGATTCTCATTTGGTCTGACATGCACTGTGAGCTGTGAGATCTTATATAGACAGGTGTGTGCCTTTACAAATCAAATCCTATCAGTTTAATTAAACACAGCTGGACTCCAATGAATGAGTAGAACTATCTCAAGCAGGATCACAAGGATATGGACAGCATGTGACGTAAATATGAATGTCTGACCAAAGGGTCTAAATACTTATGGCCATGTTATATTTCAGTTTTTCTTTTTTAATAAATTTGCAAAAAATTCTACATTTTCAGTCAAGATGGGGTGCAGAGTGTACATTAATGAGAAAAAAATGAACTTTTTGCATTTACCAAATGGCTGCAATGAAACAAAGAGTGAAAAATGTAAAGGGGTCTGAATACTTTCCGAACCCACTGTATAACTACCCAGCCTGGTCCCCATCCTATTATATACTCCCACAGTATATTATATGCTTCCCCATCCTTTCCCTTGCTCGTCTCCAGCGAGTTGTCTGCATTTATTGAAATGAAATGGCGCCGGATTCAGCACGTGCGCATACTGTGCTATCCTGCACCATTTTGTTGAAAATGGCGCCAGAGATCGTAGGTGCTGACTGCTGCACCACACTCTTCCTCCAGCCTCATCCTCCTCCGTCACCTCGGAACAATTGTCCGCTGCTTATTAATGCTGGATGCATCCTGGCTCCGGCCTCACTCCTCCTCTAGCCAGGACTGTGGAGTCGGTAAGCCAAACCTCCGACTCCTCAATTTCCATGACACCGACTTCCTCATACATAGCTCATGTTTACATTTAAGTGATACATTTACTGTAGTAAAATGGTAACATCAGGCTTTTAACCCCTTCCCGACATGCGCCGT
Organism: Oophaga sylvatica; assembly: GCA_033576555.1. Lineage (NCBI taxonomy): Eukaryota > Metazoa > Chordata > Amphibia > Anura > Dendrobatidae > Oophaga > Oophaga sylvatica. The sequence continues at coordinate 23,467 of JARQOD010008625.1, forward strand.
ACTATTACTGCTCTGCAGGAGCTGCGTTCCCGCAAACAGCAGTACTAGTACAGCGCGGCGGCGATCGCGTGCGGGTGTCAGATGTATGTAACAGCTGATACCCCGCAGCAATGCCTACGATCGGTGCTAGCACCGATCGTGGGCATTTAACCCCTCTGATGCCGCTGTCAGTAGTGACAGCGACATTGAGGGGCATCGCACAGGGAGGGGGCTCCCTGCGAGCTTCCACCGGAACAACACAATGCAGGCTCCGGCAAGCCTCCCTCACTGCCTGTCAGATCGCCGATCTGACGTTATATAGTAATGTCCCATACAGGGACAATGTAATAAAGTTAAAAAAAAAATTTTAATGTGTAAAAATAAAAAATAAAAATCCCCAAAGAAAAAAAAAAAATTGGTATAAAAACCCCCACATATTTGGTATCGCCGCGTATGTAACGACCCGCTCTATAAAACTGTCCCACTAGTTAACCCCTTCAGTGAACACCGTACAAAAATGAAATAAAAAATGAGGCAAAAAACATACCGCCGAACAAAAGTGGAATAACATGCGATCAAAAAGACGGATATAAAAAAAACGTGGTACCGCTGAAAACTTCATCTTGTCCTGCAAAAAACACGCCCCTGCAAAGCGTCATCAGTGAAAAAATAAAAAAGTTATAGCTCTCAGAATAAAACGATGCAAAAATAATTTTTTATATAAGATAGTTTTTATTGTATAAAAGCGCCAAAACATAAAAAAGATATACATGTGTTATCACCGTAATCGTACTGACCTGACGAATTTAACTGCCTTATCAATTTTTCCACACGCGGAAAGGTATAAACGCCCCCCCCCCAAAAGAAATTCATGAATTGCTGTTTTTTGTTCACTCTGCCTCACAAAAATCGGAATAAAAAGCGATGAAAAAATGTCATGTGCCCCAAAATGGTACCAATAAAAACGACAACTTGTTCCGCAAAAAACAAGACCTTACATGACTCTGTGGGCCAAAATATGCAAAAATTATACCTCTCAAAATATTGTGATGCAAAAACTTTTTTGCAATAAAAAGCGTCTGCCATGCGCAAAACAGTGGTTTACCCCCACATATGGGGTATCAGAGTACTCAGGACAAATTGCACAAAAACTTTTAGGGTCCAATTTCTCCTGTTACCCTTGGGAAAAAAAATTGGGGGCGATAAGATCATTTTTGTGGAAAAAATTATTTTTTATTTTTACGACTCTACGTTATAAACTTCTTTGAAGCACTTGGGGGTTTAAACTGCTCACCACACATCTAGATAAGTTTCTTAGGGGGTCTAGTTTCCAAAATGGTGTCACTTGTGGGGGTTTAGGCACATCAGGGGCTCTCCAAACGCGACATGGCGTCCGCTAATTATTCCAGTATATTTTACATTCAAAAAGTCAAACGGCTCTCCTTCCCTTCCAAGCCCTGCCGTGCGCCCAAACAGCAGATTTCCCCCACATATGGGGTATCGGCATGCTCAGAAGAAATTGCGCAACAAAATGTATGGTCCTTTTTCTCTTGTTACCCTTGCGAAAGTACAAAAAATTAAGTCTAAATGAAAATTTTTGTGAAAGAAAAGTGAATGTTTATTTTTCCTTCCACATTCCAAAAGTTCCTATGAAAATAAACTTCTTGAATGTGGTTTTTGAGTACCTTGAGGGGTGCAGTTTTTAGAAAGGTGTCACTTTTGGGCATTTTCTGTCACCACCTCAAAGTCACTTCAAGTGTGAGGTGGTCCCTAAAAAAAATGGTTTTGCAAATTTTGTTGTAAAAATGAGAAATCACTGGTCAAATTTTAACCTTATAACTTCCAAACAAAAAATAAAATTTGGTTCCAAAATTGTGCTGATGTAAGGTAGACATGTGGGAAATGTTATTTATTAACTATTTTGTGCAATTTAACTCTCTGATTTAAGGGCATAAAAATTAAAAGTTTGATAATTGCAAAATTTTTTACAGTTTCGCTAAATTTCCATTTTTTTCACAAATTAACGCAAGTCATATAAGAAGAAATTTTACCACTAACATAAAGTACAATATGTCATGAGAAAACAATCTCAGAATCAATTGAAGCGTTTCAGAGTTATGACCTCATAAGGTGAGTGGTCAGAATTGTAAAAATTGGCCTTGTCAGGAAGGTGAAAACAGGCTTCGGGGTGAAGGGGTTAATCATTATTATGATACAATAATCAAGCCATTTAGATAGAACATAAAATATATTTATTGGAATACAACTTTAGAGCAAAAAAACTTTCGCATATTTACAATTTATTATATACAATGCAGTAAGTGGAAAAAAAACAGTTTTCAACAAAAATGTACTGAGTAGCATTTGTGCAGTCTATGAATTTGTTCTGAGAAATAGTATCGCCTCATCAGATCCTCCTTTATAGATGACCTCAAATCTGACCTAATTATTTTAAGGCTAGAGAACAACCTCTCTACACTAACTTGGGTTGGTGGCAATGCATTACCACATGGGCAACATCTCTAACAATTTCAGGGTATAAAGGAATTGCCTCGTTCACAGTCTGTTTTGATGAATAATAATAATAATAATAATAATAATAATCTTTATTTATATAGCGCCAACATATTCCGCAGCGCTTTACAGTTTAACAGTTTCAAAACACAAGTCATAGGTAACAACGTTAACAATACAATAATTAAAGCAAAATAAGCCGACCCTGCTCGTGAGAGCTTACAATCTACAATGAGGTGGGGGAGATACAAAGTACAGGTGTGTATATACAATGGTGCATTTACAATGATGGTCCAGCCATCTTGAGGGAGTGAGACATGGATGGAGATAGTGAATGGGCTACACATACACACTTAAACATAGAACGACTTTGGTTAGTGAATGTGATAGGCCACTCTGAACAAATGTGTTTTGAGGGAGCTCCTGAAACCATGCAAATTGTGGATAGTCCTAATTTCTTGGAGTAGAGCATTCCAGAGGATTGGCGCAGCGCGGGAGAAGTCTTGGAGTCGGGAGTGGGAGGTACGGATTAGTGCAGAGGTTAGTCGAAAGTCGTTTGCAGAGCGCAGCAGTCGGTTAGGCCGATAGATAGAAATGAGGGAGGAGATGTAGGGGGGTGCTGCACTGTGGAGAGCTTTGTGGGTGAGAACCAGTACTTTGAATTGGATCCTATAATGAATGGGCAGCCAGTGTAAGGACCGGCGAAGAGCGGACGCGTCCGAGTACCGATTAGCCAGATGGATGATCCTGGCTGCTGCATTAAGGATGGACTGGAGAGGGGATAGTCGAGTAATGGGGAGGCCAAGTAATAGAGCGTTGCAGTAGTCCAGGCGGGAGTGGATCAATGCTACAGTGAGGGTTTTTGTTGTTTCCATGGTGAGAAAAGGGCGGATTCTAGAGATGTTCTTTAGGTGTAGACGGCAAGAGCGGGCAAGAGATTGTATATGGGAGGTGAAGGAGAGATTGGTGTCAAACATAACACCCAGACAGCGAGCCTGCTGCCGGGGTGTTATTATGGTGCCGCCCACAGAGAGGAAAATGTCAGATTTAGGGAGGTTAGTAGACGGCGGGAGCAGAAGGAGTTCAGTCTTGGAGAGGTTAAGTTTCAGATAGAGAGCGGACATGATGTTGGAGACTGCGGACAGACAGTCGGTGGTGTTCTGTAGAACAGCGGGGGTAAGGTCGGGGGATGACGTGTATAGTTGTGTGTCATCGGCATAAAGATGGTACTGAAAGCCAAATCTGCTGATGGTCTGTCCAATTGGGGCCGTGTAGAGAGAGAAGAGAAGGGGGCCAAGGACTGAGCCCTGGGGTACACCGACAGTGAGAGGAAGAGGAGATGACGTGGAGCCAGAGAACGAAACACTGAAGGAGCGGTCAGAAAGATAGGAGGAGAACCAGGAGAGAACAGTGTCCTTAATACCTAATGACTGGAGCCTAGAGAGTAGGAGACGGTGGTCAACCGTGTCGAAAGCTGCAGAAAGGTCGAGAAGAATGAGCAGAGAGTGGTCGCCGTTACGTTTTGCTGTAAGAAGGTCATTGGTCACTTTGATGAGTGCAGTTTCAGTCGAATGTAGGGGGCGGAAGCCGGACTGTGAAGGGTCTAGGAGGGAGTAAGTGGAGAGGTAACGGGTGAGGCGGGAGTAGACTAGGCGCTCCAAAAGTTTAGAGATGAAGGGGAGATTGGAGACCGGTCTGTAGTTGTTTGTGCAGGAAGGGTCAAGAGCGGGTTTCTTTAGTAATGGAGTAATGATGGAGTGTTTGAAGGAGGATGGGAAAATGCCAGAGGAGAGTGAGAGATTAAAGATTGTAGTTAGGTGAGTTGTGACAACTGGAGAGAGAGACTGGAGGAGATGTGAGGGGATGGGGTCGGTAGTGCATGTAGTCGGACGAGAGGAAGAGAGGAGTCTGGAGACTTCTTCTTCTGTGATGGGATCAAATGTGGAAAGTGAGCCAGGGGAAATGCAGGGTGGGATGGGAGTCACAGCACTTGGTGGTTGAGAGCAGATTTCCTGACGGATAGTATCTATTTTTTCTATAAAGTGGGAGGCCAGGTCGTCAGCACAAATGTCTGTGATAGGAGCTTGTGCTTTTGGCCTGAGGAGGGAGTGAAAAGTGTCAAAAAGTTTCTTGGGGTTGTTGGCTAGTGAGGAGATCAGTGTGGTGAAGTAGGTCTGTTTGGCGAGGTGAAGGGCAGCATTATAAGTTCTTAACATGAATTTAAAGTGGATGAAGTCTTCTGGAGTGCGGGTTTTTCTCCAGAGGCGTTCAGCACTCCTAGAGCATCGCTGAAGAAGTCGAGTTTGCAATGTGAGCCAGGGCTGTTTTACTGTGTGTTTGGAGGTTCTGAGGGTGAGCGGTGCTACTTGGTCAAGGGTGCTTTTAAGAATGTCATTGTAGTGATGAACAGCCAGATCAGGACAGGAAAAAGAGGAGATTGGGGACAGCGATGAGTGTAGGGAGTCTGAAAGTGTCTGAGGGTTAATGGCTTGTAGATTTCTGAATGTGTGGTAGGTAGGAGTGCGCTGGGGTGGTGGAGGATTTGTGAGCGTGAAGGAGAGAATGTTGTGGTCAGAGAGTGGAAGCGGTGAGTTATTTAGTGGGAGATTGAACAGAGGCGGACAAAGACCAGGTCAAGGGTGTTGCCATCCTTGTGTGTCTCAGAGGTTGAAAGCTGTGAGAGGCCTAGAGAAGTGGTTAGTGATAGAAGCTGAGATGCAGATGTGGAAGTAGGGCTGTTAATGGGGATGTTGAAGTCTCCAAGGATAAGGGTTGGTAGTTCTGAGGACATGAAGTGCGGCAGCCAGGCTGAGAAGTGGTCAAGGAACTGGGTGGGTGAGCCTGGGGGCCGATATATGACCGCTACTCTGAGGGAGAGGGGATGGAAGAGCCTGATGGTGTGGACCTCAAAAGAAGGGAATGAGAGTGATGGAATTGGGGGGATGACCTGGAAAGTGCATTGTGGGGACAGGAGTATGCCAACTCCACCACCATGTCTGTTTGTGGGTCTCGGGGAATGGGAGAACTGTAAACCACCATAGGAAATGGCAGCAGGGGAGACAGTGTCAGAATCCTGAATCCAGGTTTCAGTGAGGGCCAACAGATTAAGAGAGTGGTTCAGAAAGTAGTTGTGCAGGAAGGATAGCTTGTTGCATGCAGACCGTGGATTCCAGAGGGCACAATTGAAAGAAGGAGATGAGGGAGTGCAAGTAATATTAATAAGATTATTATGGTTTTGGTATGAGGTAGGGTAGGGATTGAGGTTGGGGGATGGTGGACCAGGGTTGGGGGAGATGTCCCCTGAAATCAGTAGGAGTAGGAAGATAAAGAGCAGGTAGTTGTTGGAATTGTAAGTAGGTTTTTTCTGTGATGTGTTTGGGCAAGATGGGCTGAGGTTTTTCAGGAAGGTGAGGAGTGCATGGGAGCTGTACATGGGAGAGGGAAGGATAGAGGGGCTGATGTGTATGAGTCGTGATGGAGGGGGGATGGGGCGGTGAATGTGGATGGCAATGGAACACAGGAGGAAATAGATAAAGTACATAATGAAAAATAAGGCAAAGTGTGGGGTACCTGATTCCAGCCCTGATTAACTGCCATGAATAACTGCCGTTTTCAAGATGCTTTTCTTCTGTGATGCTTAACTTCTGGGATGCATGCGCCCCCACCAATGCATGCGCCCCTTAGACTACTCCTAAATATATAGTCCACACTACAGGGTCAGGAAAGTGGGATTGTGGGAAATGCTTTGGGATAATTTGCCAGCTGGGGCCAGCACACCAGGGGGTGGTTAGATCATCAAAGGCACTAGACCTGGCAACATCTATATTTATAGCACTTTCCACCTGATAGCATCTACAGAGGCCCCAGTCACACGAATACACAGCAGTAAGTATTAAGCACAGTGCAAAAAATGAATTATACTAAAGTTTTACCAGGCACATTAAACTATGTTGCAAAATGGTACAGCAGTGGTTGGCAGCAATCAGAAGTATGGAGTGCTACTATTGCTATATATTTCCACATGCAAGACAGAAGGGGCTTGTGTCATTCAGCTGCTTGCTGATAATGAATGGAGTGCATACATGCAGAGAGGATCAATTCAGAGGATGAATGATTTGGTTACCATTGCTATATATTTCCCATGCAAGACAGAAGGGGCTTGTGTCATTCAGCTGCTTGCTGATAATGAATGGAGTGCATACATGCAGAGAGGATCAATTCAGAGGATGAATGATTTGGTTACCTGTGTGAAGAGAAGACAGAATGAATGTTAATTCCTATTCCATGTAAGTAAACTGCCGTTTTCAAGATGCTTTTCTTCTGTGATGCTTAACTTCTGGGATGCATGCGCCCCCACAATGCATGCGCCCCTTAGACTACTCCTAAATATATAGTCCACACTACAGGGTCAGGAAAGTGGGATTGTGGGAAATGCTTTGGGATAATTTGCCAGCTGGGGCCAGCACACCAGGGGGTGGTTAGATCTCAAAGGCACTAGACCTGGCAACATCTATATTTATAGCACTTTCCACCTGATAGCATCTACAGAGGCCCCAGTCACACGAATACACAGCAGTAAGTATTAAGCACAGTGCAAAAAATGAATTATACTAAAGTTTTACCAGGCACATTAAACTATGTTGCAAAATGGTACAGCAGTGGTTGGCAGCAATCAGAAGTATGGAGTGCGTACTATTGCTATATATTTCCACATGCAAGACAGAAGGGGCTTGTGTCATTCAGCTGCTTGCTGATAATGAATGGAGTGCATACATGCAGAGAGGATCAATTCAGAGGATGAATGATTTGGTTACCATTGCTATATATTTCCCATGCAAGACAGAAGGGGCTTGTGTCATTCAGCTGCTTGCTGATAATGAATGGAGTGCATACATGCAGAGAGGATCAATTCAGAGGATGAATGATTTGGTTACCTGTGTGAAGAGAGAAATGAATGTTAATTCCTTCCATGAATAACTGCCGTTTCAAGATGCTTTTCTTCTGTGATGCTTAACTTCTGGGATGCATGCGCCCCACAATGCATGCGCCCTTAGACTACTCCTAAATTATATGTCACACTACAGGGTCAGGAAAGTGGGATTGTGGGAAATGCTTTGGGATAATTTGCCAGCTGGGGCCAGCACACCAGGGGGTGGTTAGATCATCAAAGGCACTAGACCTGGCAACATCTATATTTATAGCACTTTCCACCTGATAGCATCTACAGAGGCCCAGTCACACGAATACACAGCAGTAAGTATTAAGCACAGTGCAAAAAATGAATTATACTAAAGTTTACCACACATAAACTATGTTGCAAAATGGTACAGCAGTGGTTGGCAGCAATCAAAGTATGGAGGCTACTATTGCTATATATTTCCACATGCAAGACAGAAGGGGCTTGTGTCATTCAGCTGCTGATGGGCATGAGATACAATGAATTTGGATTGCTAATTTACAAGCAGAGGGGGTCATATTCTAAGAGTGACATGATCAATGGGATTTGTACCTGTGTGAAGAGAGAAGATGAATGTTAATTCTTCCATGAATAACTGCCGTTTTCAAGATGCTTTCTTCTGTGATGCTTAACTCTGGATGCATGCGCCCCCACAATGCATGCGCCCCTTAGACTACTCCTAAATATATAGTCCACACTACAGGTCAGGAAAGTGGGATTGTGGGAATGCTTGGATAATTTGCCAGCTGGGCCAGCACACCAGGGGGTGGTTAGATCATCAAAGGCACTAGACCTGGCAACATCTATATTATAGCACTTTCCACCTGATAGCATCTACAGAGGCCCCAGTCACACGAATACACAGCAGTAAGTATTAAGCACAGTGCAAAAATGAATTATACTAAAGTTTTACCAGGCACATTAAACTATGTTGCAAAATGGTACAGCAGTGGTTGGCAGCAATCAGAAGTATGGAGTGCTACTATTGCTATATATTTCCACATGCAAGACAGAAGGGGCTTGTGTCATTCAGCTGCTTGCTGATAATGAATGGAGTGCATACATGCAGAGAGGATCAATTCAGAGGAAAGAACTGATGTATGGTTACTCATGCTATATATTCCCTTTCAAGACTTCTTGTGTTATTCAGCTGCTGCTGATAAAATAGCCCTACAGGCAGAAGGGAGTGGAAATGTTTGGGTTTTGCATCCAGCAACAGGGGTTTGATCATACCAGCTGCCTTGCTGACTATGAAGGCAGTCCAATACAGCAAAAAGAGGGATCAATTTCAGAGGATGAAGATGTTGGTTATCCATTGCTATATATTTCCACATGCAAGACAGAAGGGGCTTGTGTCATTCAGCTGCTTGCTGATAATGAATGGAGTGCATACATGCAGAGAGATCAATTCAGAGGAGAATGATTTGGTTACCTGTGTGAAGAGAGAAGATGAATGTTAATTCCTTCCATGAATAACTGCCGTTTTCAAGATGCTTTTCTTCTGTGATGCTTAACTTCTGGGATGCATGCGCCCCCACAATGCATGCGCCCCTTAGACTACTCCTAAATATATAGTCCACACTACAGGGTCAGGAAAGTGGGATTGTGGAAATGCTTTGGGATAATTTGCCAGCTGGGGCCAGCACACCAGGGGGTGGTTAGATCATCAAAGGCACTAGACCTGGCAACATCTATAATTATAGCACTTTCCACCTGATAGCATCTACAGAGGCCCAGTCACACGAATACACAGCAGTAAGTATTAAGCACAGTGCAAAAAATGAATTATACTAAAGTTTTACCAGGCACATTAAACTATGTTGCAAAATGGTACAGCAGTGGTTGGCAGCAATCAGAAGTATGGAGTGCATACTATTGCTATATATTTCCACATGCAAGACAGAAGGGGCTTGTGTCATTCAGCTGCTTGCGATAATGATGAGTGCATACATGCAGAGATCATTTAGAGGTATGATTGGTACCTTAAATATTTACCTATGCAGAGAGTGAACTGCTTCAGATGCTCATGCAGGATGATCATCGGCAAAGATTGGTTAACCATTGCTATATATTTCCCATGCAAGACAGAAGGGGCTTGTGTCATTCAGCTGCTTGCTGATAATGAATGGAGTGCATACATGCAGAGAGGATCAATTCAGAGGATGAATGATTTGGTTACCATTGCTATATATTTCCTCATGCAAGACAGAAGGGGCTTGTGTCATTCAGCTGCTTGCTGAATAAATGAATTAGGATGAAGTTGTTACCAGTAACATTTCAGAAGATGGATCACATTCAGAGTATGTTGGTTACATTGCTATATATTCCACATGCAGACAGAAGGGGCTTGTTGTCATTCAGCTGCTTGCTGAAATGAATGGAGTGCATACATGCAGAGACATCATTCAGAGGATGAATGATTTGGTTACCTGTGTGAAGAGAGAAGATGAATGTTAATTCCTTCCATGAATAACTGCCGTTTTCAAGATGCTTTTCTTCTGTGATGCTTAACTTCTGATATGCCCACAATGCTTGGCCTTGACTCCTACATATATGTCACACTAGGGTCAGGAAAGTGGGATTGTGGAAATGCTTTGGGATAATTTGCCAGCTGGGCCAGCACACCAGGGGTGGTTAGATCATCAAAGGCACTAGACTGGCAACATCTATATTATAGCACTTTCACTGATAGCATCTACAGAGGCCCCAGTCACACGAATACACAGCAGTAAGTATTAAGCACAGTGCAAAAAATGAATTATACTAAATTTACCAGGCACATTAAACTATGTTGCAAAATGGTACAGCAGTGGTTGGCAGCAATCAGAAGTATGGTGCATACTATTGCTATATATTTCCACATGCAAGACAAAGGGGCTTGTGTCATTCAGCTGCTTGCTGAAATGATGGAGTGCATACATGCAGAGAGGATCAATTCAGAGGATGAATGATTTGGTTACCTTGCTATATATTTCCCATGCAAGACAGAAGGGGCTTGTGTCATTCAGCTGCTGCTGAAATGAATGGAGTGCATACATGCAGGAGGATCAATTCAGAGGATGAATGATTTGGTTACCTGTTGAAGAGAGAAGATGAATTGTTAATTCCTTGCCATGAATAACTGCCGTTTTCAAGATGCTTTTCTTCTGTGATGCTTAACTTCTGGGATGCATGCGCCCCCACAATGCATGCGCCCCTTAGACTACTCCTAAATATATAGTCCACACTACAGGGTCAGGAAAGTGGGATTGTGGGAAATGCTTTGGGATAATTTGCCAGCTGGGGCCAGCACACCAGGGGGTGGTTAGATCATCAAAGGCACTAGACCTGGCAACATCTATATGTTATAGCACTTTCCACCTGATAGCATCTACAGAGGCCCCAGTCACACGAATACACAGCAGTAAGATTTAAACACAGTGCAAAAAAAGAATTATCAAAGTTTTTCCCGGCACTTAACTATGTGCAAAAAGGAAGCAGGGTTGGCAGCAATCAAAGTATGGGGGTGCGTACATTGTATATATTTCCACATGCAAACAGAAGGGGGTTGTGTCATCAGTGCTTGTGATATGAAGGAGTGCATACATGCAAGGGATCAATTTAGAGGATAATGATTTGGTTACCATTGTAATATTTCCTCAGCAAGACAGAGGGGTTGTGTCATTCGCGCTTGTGATAATGAATGGGGATACAGCAGAGAGGATCAAATTTAGAGGATGAATGATTTGGTTTTCCCTTTCTATATATTTCCCCATGCAGACAGAAGGGCTTGTGTCATTCAGCTGCTTGTGATAATGAATGGAGGCATACATGCAGAGAGGGGTAATTCAGAGGATGAAGATTTGGGTTTCCTTGCATAATTTCTCATGCAAGACGAAGGGGCTTTTGTCTTCGTGCTTGTGTAATGAATGATGCATACATGCAGAGAGGATCAATTCAGGGG
>JARQOD010008626.1:0-34859 GCA_033576555.1 Oophaga sylvatica
GGGTTCGGTGACCCCTCCTCAAGGGGGGGGGTACTGTTGTGAATGGGTTTGAGATGAGTTCTGAGCAGAGGCTCCCTCTGGTGGTTACAAGCGGTACTAGTGAGGATTGTGAGGACTGGGAATCAGGTGTTACTGATTGGTCTTATATAAGGGAGTCATTTTCCCATCAGGGTTGCCGGTGATCAATTGTTCTGGTCTGAATCCTTCTTTCCAGTTTCCCTTGTAGCCTGCTGTGTCGTGTCTGCATCTCCTGCTATCAGATAAGACAATTTCTTATTTTGTGTTTTTGCTATATTTTTGCATTTTGTCCTGCACTTCTGTGGGGGCCTTCGGGGTCCCCTCCGGGGGCTTTTGCCCTCTCAGTTTAGTCCAGCCACTGTGTTTTGTATTTTTGCTTTTTCCAGTTTTTTTTCAGTGGCTGCTGTTTTTTTTTGTTACACCAGAGAACTAATTTAGGTGGTAGAGGTCGTGTGATCTCAGGTGATTTTGAAATTAGTAGAGTTGGTGTTTTTTCAGGGTTTTCTGAGATTGCAGTAAGTACCCTTCCTATCCTTTTCTATTTAGATAGTTTGGGCCCCAGCTTTGCTCATACTATTTTCTTTCTGTGTCAGTATTTCCTCTTGTCTAACCGCCATTACATGTTTGGGGGCTTTCTATTATCTTTGGGGTTCTGCTCCGGGGCAGATAGCTTTCCTATTTCTATCTTTAGGTGTAGTTAGTTTCTCAGGCTGTGACGAGGCGTCTAGGACCAACGTAGGAACGCTCCACGGCTGCCTCTAGTTGCGGTGGTTAGTCAGGGTACTGCAATCTCATAGATTCCAACTGCTCTGGTGTATTTCCTTTTTTACCTGCACTCCTCAGCTACCGTAACATAACAGTGTACCTTTAAAGTCCGTGGTAGCTTCAACCGACAGGCAACAGAGCTCACAATCCCAGTGATCTTGAATGGACCGATGAATTTCTGTCCCAGTTTCTGCGAAGGAACACCCAATTTTAGATTCTTGGTGGACAACCAAACCGAGTCTCCTACCTTATACATAGGTGCTGGTTTCCGGAATCTATCGGCCGACTTCTTGTAACGCTCCTGTGCTGTGGTCAGGGAGTCCTTCAAAACTTCAAGATTACGTATGCAACGCCGTCACTCTGTCTTCAACCGCTGGTACCGAAATCGTAACCGGAGACCTAGGCAAAATACTTGGATGATAACCCAGGTTGGCAAAAAAAGGCGTTACCTTCGTGGAACTGCTTTGGGAGTTGTTGTACGAAAATTCCGCTAAAGGAAGTAGCTTCAGCCAATCGTCCTGCAAATGACTGACGTAACAGCGTAGATATTTCTCCAAGGTTTGATTTGTCCGTTCGGTCTGCCCGTTGGTCTGAGGATTGTATGCAGAAGACAAGCAAACATTAATGTGGAGCGCAGAACAAAATCCTTTCCAAAATCTAGAGGTAAATTGTATTCCCCGGTCAGAAATGATGTCATCTGGTACCCCATGCAGCCGGAAAATGTTCTGGATAACTAGATCTACTGTCTCTGTAGCTGAGGGAAGACCAGCACACGGAATGAAATGAGCAGCTTTCGTTAAACGATCTACTACCACCAAAATAGTATTTTTACCACCAGAGGTGGGTAACTCCACAATAAAGTCCATCGAAATAGACCCCCAAGGGCAAGACGGTACAGGTAGCGGTTTAAGAAGACCAGTAGGTGAAACGCGAGGAACCTTGTACCGGGCACAAACTTCACAAGAGCGGACATAGTCATTCACATCCTTCAAGCAGGTAGGCCACCAAAAAAAACGAATTAACAATTCCTGCGTCTTCTGTACCCCCCTATGACCAGCCAATTTAGAGTCGTGGACCAATTTGAGAACTCGAAGTCTTACAGCCTCTGGGACATAAATACATCGATCTCTAAGCCACACACCATTCCGAAGGACAAGATTCACATTGTCAGGTGGAGCTGCAAGAAATACGTCACCGTCATAGGCCAGCTTGATCTCCTGCCACAAGTCCCAGTTCCGGAGCACTCCAACGAAATTGGCCTCCGACAAGATGGTCTTCGACGGGGTCCCAGGCACGGAATCCACGGTATGGATTCAGGATAATGCGTCAGCTTTCCCATTACGTGAACCTGGGCGGTACGAAATAATAAAATTAAACTGGTTCAAGAACAAACTCCACCTAGCTTGTCGAGGAGAAAGACACCTGGCAGACTTAAGGAATTCCAAATTGCGATGATCCGTGAGTACTACTACCTGCTGAGTTGCCCCTGCAAATGGTGTCTCCATTCCTTAAAGGCAGAAGTAATTGCCAAAAGTTCCTTATCTGCCACATCATAGTTCAGTTCTGCAGAAGATAACCTACGAGAGAAGAAGGCACACGGGTGCAGCGAACCTTTGTCTCGGTAGTTGTGAGAGGATAGCTCCCAATGCACAGTCAGACGCGTCCACCTCCACGATAAAAGGCTGTGCAGGATCCGGATGCATCAATATTGGAGCCGTGGTAAAACAACCCTTCAGGCGATCAAAGGCTTCCTGAGCTTGCGAAGACCATTCAAACTTCTTCCCCTTCTTGGTGAGGAGAGTGATGGGACGGACAATTTCTGAAAAATTTCGGATAAACCGTCTATAAAAGTTAGCAAAGCCAATGAAACGTTGTACCTCCTTAATGTTTCCTGGTACCGGCCAGTCCAAGATTGCCTGGATCTTGCTGGACTCCATATTCAATCCCTGAGGCGAGATAACATAGCCTAAAAATTGAATTTCAGAACAATGGAACTCACACTTTTCGAGTTTGATGTACAAATGATTATCTCTCAAACGTCTAAGTACGGTTTTGACATGTTCCTGATGTTCCTGTAAGGAGTCAGAAAAGATTAAGATGTCATCGAGGTAAATTACCACATATTGGTCCAATAAATCCCTGAAAATGTCGTTGGCTAAATGTTGAAAAGCAGCAGGAGCATTACAGAGTCCGAATGGCATCACCAAATATTCAAAATGTCCATACCGGCATCTAAAAGCTGTCTTCCATTCGTCTCCGGGCCGTATACGGAGTAAATTATATGCCCACGAAGATCTAATTTGGTAAATACTTTGGCCTGGCGAACTCTTTCCAACAATTCTGGAATTAGGGGCAACGGGTACCTGTTACGAATGGTTACCTTATTTAACTCCCGGTAGTCAATGCAGGGTCTTAGAGTACCATCCTTCTTCTTTACAAAGAATATTGGAGCTCCCGCTGGTGAAGAAGATGGTCGGATAAACCCCTTGGCTAAATTCTCATCTGTATACTCTCGTAAAGATTTTAATTCCGGAGCCGCCAACGGGTAAACATGGCCGAAAGGAATCGCTGCTCCAGGAAGCAATTCTATGGGGCAGTCATACGGTCTATGTGGGGGAAGTTGATCTGCCTTCCTTTTATCACAAATGTCTGAGAATTCCTGATAAATTAGAGGGAGAGTAGGTACCTGTATCACCTCTTCCAAGTTCTGGGTAACTGGAGCCGCTACAGTTGGACTGATGGTAGAACTGCACTTCGGGAGAAAGGTTATCTCCTTGGTTTCCCAATTGATGATTGGATTTTGTGACCGTAACCAGGGAATTCCTAAAATTACAGGAAAATGAGGAGAAGATATTAACATGAATGAAAGTGTTTCTTGATGGTCTGGTTCCATCTTACACTCCAGAGGCACTGTCTCCCGATCTACTGGTCCAGAAACTAATGGGGAACCATCCACCGTTTCCATAGTGATTGGTGAAGCTCTTAGTTGTGTCTTTATACCATGTTCCTTTGCAAAAGAAGAATCCATGAAATTCCCACCTGCTCCAGAGTCTATCATGGCAGAACTTGATATCCACTGTTCCTCCCACTGAATCTGAATAGGAAGAGAACAATGTGAATATTTCTCCCCTTGATCTTTAGGGGAAGTCGGCATCAGTATTGGGGGGAAAACCGCATCTAGATGTAGACTGGTCTCCGAAACTTCAGACTCAGCGTCTGTGTTATCATAATCCCCTACTACCGCCAACACCTTGTTGGGTCGCCTAGGACATTTAGGACAATTGATGAGGAAATGGTCCGATTGACCACAATAGAAACATAAGCGCTCACGGAGACGGTATTCGCGGCGTTCATTATTCTCACGTCTCTGCAGTGAGTCCACCTGCATAGGCACCTCCTCAGCCTCTCGCGGGTTTTTGCCTGTGGTTTCCCTGGACGGAAGAGAGAAATTAGTAATGCGATTTACAGCGGCCCATTTTTCTTGTCTGCGTTCAGTTAAACGGATATCAATACGTACACAGTGCTGTATAAACAATTCAAACTCCTGTGGAGACTCTGAACGAGCTAGCTCATCCTTGATTGCATTTGACAAACCTTTTCTAAAGATTGGTAATAAAGCATTGTTTTCCCACTGGGTGTCCACCACTAACCTTTTAAATTCAGTAACATATTCTATGACTGACCGTTTCCCCTGGCGTAAGGAAAGCAAGGCAGATTCAGCGGTAGCACGGTGGTTGGGATCGTCGAACATTTGCGCCATGGCTGCCAGAAAATTGTCCAAATTATTTAGACGGGTATCGTGACTTTCAACCATAGGATTTGCCCAAGCCAGTGCCCGTGATGTCAACAACATAATAATACATAGAACCTTAGATCTATCAGACCGGTAATAGGAGGCATGTACATCAAAAAATAATATACATTGATTAACAAACCCACGGAATTGACTTCGGTCACCATTAAAACGGAATGGAGGCAATTTGGGCATACTGGTGGATGAGGTAGGCTCAGTAGGTAAGGCCTCCAGGATTCCTAACCTAGCACGTAGATCTTGGAGAGCCTGACCAAACCCCTGTGCATTGTGGTTAACCCGAGATTCCAAGTCTCTAATCTGATTGTGTGCAGCCGCCACCTCCTGCTGCAAGGAGTTAACTATGGTGAACAATTTGTCTGCCCGTGTCTCCGTCATTGCCCCAGCAGAATCCCCTTTTTTAGGCTGGAGTATCCTGTAATACTATTGTAGGAACTCGAGGATTCTGATAGCGTGGGGCAATGAACAATCAGAGACGGGTTTCTTTGAATGCAAATAATGTATTTGTGAAACAGCAAAACACCCAACCACAATATTCAAACAACCCGTAGTGACATGCAATGAAACAAAACCATATATATACAAGTCCAGTTATATGAATCCGGAAATATAAGTCCTTGAACCTCTATAGCGAGGGTAGTAAAGTTCTTACGACGGAGTCCTCACACAAATGTGACCATAAGGTAAGTCTGATGCACAGGTAACGTGGCTGGATTTACACACTGCTGGTGTGTGAAGAGTCAGATCCAGGTATGGAGTAAACACAGGGAGGTCCAGGAACAAGTTAATCTCAGTTGTGGCTTAATTCAGTGAAGTCCAACAACAAGTTCATATGTCAGTAAGATTCCAGTAACAGTTCCAACAGCTCTCACCAGAGGTAGTGTACGAAGGGTTAAACAGCAACAGTTCAGAAACACAGTTCTTATCAGATGGAGTGAACCAAGGGTTAAATTCCCAAGTCAACAGGTTAGTGATAACACAGTACATGCAACTTACATATGCAGAGAATGTCCAGAGCCATGGGTAGAAACTGCTGTGGCTGAGAAACACCTGAAGATAAGGTTATGCACTTTCCTGGTAAATACACAAAAGATCTGTGAGGAACAAAGCAGCTGGGTTGCAGGGAAACGGAAGCAGAATACTCCAGCAGGGAAGCCAGCACCTGAGCCGGGTTTTAAACAAACGAACAGGAAGTAGGGCACACAAAACAGCAAACTCCATTTTAACAAAGGGCAAAATCATTGACAAAGTTACCTAGAAAACCGGAATACTGACACAATCCCTATCTGTCTTGTATGCTGATATATATAGTAATGGTATGCACTGCATTCATTGGAAGCAAACAGCTGAATGATACAATCCCTATCTGTCTTGTGTGCTGAAATATATAGTAATGGTATGCACTGCATTCATTGGAAGCAAACAGCTGAATGATACAATCCCTTTCTGTCTTGTATGCTGAAATATATAGTAATGGTATGCACTGCATTCATTGGAAGCAGACAGCTGAATGATACAATCCCTTTCTGTCTTGTATGCTGAAATATATAGTAATGGTATGCACTGCATTCATTGGAAGCAAACAGCTGAATGATACAATCCCTTTCTGTCTTGTATGCTGAAATATATAGTAATGGTATGCACTGCATTCATTGGAAGCAAACAGCTGAATGATGCAATCCCTATCTGTCTTGTATGCTGAAATATATAGTAATTGTATGTACTCCATACTTCTGCTTGCTGCCAACCACTGCTTTACCATCTTGCAACATAGTTTAATGTGCCTGGTAAAGCTTTGGTATAATTCATTTTTTGCACTGTGCTTAATACTTACTGTTGTATATCCCTGTGACTGGGGCCTCTCTAGATCTTATCAGGTGGAAGGTGCTAAAGCATATAGATGTAGCCAGCTCTAGTGCCTTTGATGATCTAACCACCCCTGGTGTGCTGGCCTCAGCTGCCAAATTATCCCAAAGCAGCTCCCACAATCCCACTTTCCTGACCCTGTAGTGTGGGCTATATATTTAGGAGTAGTCTAAGGGGCGCACGCAGTGTGGGGGCGCACGCATCCCAGAAAGCAAAGCATCACAGAAGACAAGCATCTTGTAAGCGGCAGTTATCCATGGCAGTTAATCAGGGCTGGAATCAGGTACCCCACACTTTGCTTTCTTTTTAATTATGTATTTTATCTCTCTCCTCCTGTGTTCCCTTGCCATCCACATTCACCGCCCCATCCCCCCTCCATCACGACTCATACATATCAGCCCCTCTATACTTCCCTCTCCCATGTACAGCTCCCATGCACTCCTCACCTTCCTGAAAAACCTCAGCCCATCTTGCCCAAACACATCACAGAAAAAACCTACTTACAATTCCAACAACTACTTGCTCTTTATCTTCCTACTCCTACTGATTTCAGGGGACATCTCCCCAACCCTGGTCCACCATCCCCCAACCTCAATCCCTACCCTACCTCATATCGAAACCATAATAATCTTATTAATATTACTTGCGCTCCCTCATCTCCTTCTTTTAATTGTGCCCTCTGGAATCCACGGTCTGCATGCAACAAGCTATCCTTCCTGCACAACTACTTTCTGAACAACTCTCTTCATCTGTTGGCCCTCACGGAAACCTGGATACAGGATTCTGACACTGTCTCCCCTGCTGCCATTTCCTATGGTGGCTTACAGTTCTCCCATTGCCCAACACCCGCAAACAGACATGGTGGTGGAGTTGGCATACTCCTGTCCCCACAATGCACTTTCCAGGTCATCCCCCCAATTCCATCACTCTCATTCCCTTCTTTTGAGGTCCACACCATCAGGCTCTTCCGTCCCCTCTCCCTCAGGGTAGCGGTCATATATCGGCCCCCAGGCTTGCCCACCCGGTTCCTTGACCACTTCTCAGCCTGGCTGCCGCACTTCATGTCCTCAGAACTACCAACCCTTATCCTTGGAGACTTCAACATCCCCATTAACAGCCCTACTTCCACATCTGCATCTCAGCTTCTATCACTAACCACTTCTCTAGGCCTCTCACAGCTTTCAACCTCCGAGACACACAAGGATGGTAACACCCTTGACCTGGTCTTTGTCCGCCTCTGTTCAATCTCCCACCTAAATAACTCACCGCTTCCACTCTCTGACCACAACATTCTCTCCTTCATCCTCACAAATCCTCGACCACCCCAGCGCACTCTTACCTACCACACATTCAGAAATCTACAAGCCATTAACCCTCAGACACTTTCAGACTCCCTACACTCATCGCTGTCCCCAATCTCCTCTTTTTCTTGTCCTAATCTGGCTGTTCAGCACTACAATGACACTCTTAGAAGCACCCTTGACTAAGTAGCACCGCTCTCCCTCAGAACCTCCAAACACACAGTAAAACAGCCCTGGCTCACATTGCAAACTCGACTTCTTCAGCGATGCTCTAGGAGTGCTGAACGCCTCTGGAGAAAAACCCGCACACCAGAAGACTTCATCCACTTTAAATTCATGTTAAGAACTTATAATGCTGCCCTTCACCTCGCCAAACAGACCTACTTCACCACTCTGATCTCCTCACTAGCCAACAACCCCAAGAAACTTTTTGACACGTTTCACTCCCTCCTCAGGCCAAAAGCACAAGCCTCTATCACAGATATTTGTGCTGACGACCTGGCCTCCCACTTTATAGAAAAAATAGATACTATCCGTCAGGAAATCTGCTCTCAACCACCAAGTGATGTGACTCCGATCCCACCCTGCATTTCCCCTGGCTCACTTTCCACATTTGTTCCCATCACAGAAGAAGTCTCCAGACTCCTCTCTTCCTCTCGTCCGACTACATGCACTACCGACCCCATTCCCTCACATCTCCTCCAGTCTCTCTCTCCAGTTGTCACAACTCACCTAACTACAATCTTTAATCTCTCACTCTCCTCTGGCATTTTCCCATCTTCCTTCAAACACTCCATCATTACTCCACTACTAAAGAAACCCACTCTCGACCCTTCCTGCACAAACAACTACAGACCGGTCTCCAATCTCCCCTTCATCTCTAAACTTTTGGAGGACCTAGTCTACTTCCGCCTCACCTGTTACCTCTCAACTTACTCCCTTCTAGACCCTTCACAGTCCGGCTTCCGCCCCCTACATTCGACTGAAACTGCACTCATCAAAGTGACCAATGACCTTCTGACAGCAAAATGTAACGGCGACCACTCTCTGCTCATTCTTCTCGACCTTTCTGCAGCTTTCGACACAGTTGACCACTGTCTCCTACTGTCTAGGCTCCAGTCACTAGGTATTAAGGACACTGTTCTCTCCTGGTTCTCTTCCTTTCTTTCTGACCGCTCCTTCAGTGTTTCGTTCTCTGGCTCCTGTCATCTCCTCTTCCTCTCACTGTCGGGGTACCTCAGTGCTCAGTCCTTGGCCCCCTTTCTTCTCTCTCTACATGGCCCCAATTGGACAGACCATCAGCAG
Source organism: Oophaga sylvatica (assembly GCA_033576555.1). Classification (NCBI taxonomy): domain Eukaryota; kingdom Metazoa; phylum Chordata; class Amphibia; order Anura; family Dendrobatidae; genus Oophaga; species Oophaga sylvatica. The sequence continues at coordinate 9,067 of JARQOD010008626.1, forward strand.
ATTTGGCTTTCAGTACCATCTTTATGCTGATGACACACAACTATACACGTCATCCCCCGACCTTATCCCCGCTGTTCTACAGAACGCCACCAACTGTCTGTCCGCAGTCTCCAACATCATGTCCGCTCTCTTTCTGAAACTTAACCTCTCCAAAACTGAACTCCTTCTGCTCCCGCCGTCTACTAGCCTCCGTAAATCTGACATTTCCCTCTCCGTGGGTGGCACCATAATAACACCCCAGCAGCAGGCTCGCTGTCTGGGTGTTATGTTTGACACCAATCTCTCCTTCACCTCCCATATACAATCTCTTGCCCGCTCTTGCACCTAAAGAACATCTCTAGAATCCGCCCTTTTCTCACCTTGGAAACAACAAAAACCCTCACTGTAGCATTGATCCACTCCCGCCTGGACTACTGCAACGCTCTATTACTTGGCCTCCCCATTACTCGACTATCCCCTCTCCAGTCCATCCTTAATGCAGCAGCCAGGGTCATCCCTCTGGCTAATCGATACTCGGATGCGTCTGCTCTTCGCCAGTCCTTACACTGGCTGCCCATTCATTATAGGATCCAATTCAAAGTACTGGTTCTCACCCACAAAGCTCTCCACAGTGCAGCACCCCCCTACATCTCCTCCCTCATTTCTATCTATCGACCTAACCGACTGCTGCGCTCTGCAAACGACTTTCGACTAACCTCTGCACTAATCCGTACCTCCCACTCCCGACTCCAAGACTTCTCCCGCGCTGCGCCAATCCTCCGGAATGCTCTACCCCAAGAAATTAGGACTATCCACAATTTGCATGGTTTCAGGCACTCCCTCAAAACACATTTGTTCAGAGCGGCCTATCACATTCACTAATCAAAGTCATTCTATGCTTAAGTGTGTATGTGTAGCCCATTCACTATCTCCATCCATCCCTCACTCCCTCAAGATGGCTGGACCATCATTGTAAATGCACTATTGTATATACACACCTGTACTTTGTATCCACCTCATTCTAGATTGTAAGCTCTCACGAGCAGGGGCGGCTTATTTTGCTTTAATCATTGTATTGTTAACGTTGTTACTTATGACTTGTGTTTTGAATCTGTTAAACTGTAAAGCGCTGCTGAATATGTTGGCGCTATATAAATAAAGATTATTATTATTATTATAGTATACTCAGCCATAATACAAGAAGAAATGACACAGATGAAAAAATTTATTATATGGCACCGGAAGTTATTATGCGATTCATTTAGCGATTTACAACCAAAGAGTTGAAGGAAATAGCCTTTCTCTAAGGCAGTATGCATAGACTCGCAGTGATCATACTATATATGCCAGTTCTATTTAAAATAGAGTACCTATGTTATATAACACACTATACCAAGCAATCAAAAGCAAGGACACATATCACTTGATGCCGTAGTGACTAATATAGTATATTATAAATGGTCATAGAGTAGAAAAGCATAAAAAGTTATTATAGGGAGAGGGATGGTTACAGATTAGGCAAAAATACCATGTACGCCTCCACAAAAAGAAGAGTCTGCATGATAGATTAAAATAGGCATCCGTTAATTATAACGGCAATGTATTCATAGATAATAAATGTCTTAACTAAATACCATATGTACTTTTCATATGCAAAAGTGGCTGCTTACAATAATACAGTTTATAAAAAATAAAAAAAAATCATATTGAACAAATATTGTATAGATTGCTAGAATGGTTCAGTTCTAAAGAAAATAAAATGCACCCACGCAGGGAACCATACTTCCAAAAGAGTGGGTACATAGAGATGAATCTATGTAAGAGTACATTATCCCCTGATTAATGTAAATAGGGGTCTCAACCAGTGGCGTAGCAACTGTTTGTGGCGCCCGGGGCGGCAAATGTTAAGCCACACCCCTAGCCACACCCATTTCACTGATCACACCCATATCCACGCCCTGACCACACCCATTTAGCACTGCTGATCACACTGTTTCATAAACAATAATTATAAACACATACCTCTCAACCGTCCCGGTTTCAGCGGGACAGTCCCGATTTCGGGACCCTGTCCGCTGTCCCGGCCAGGCAGTTTACTTTCCGCATTAGAATCGTACATACGGAAACCCCGGGACCTCCCACACATTCTGGCAGCCACAAGTCACGTTCCATCGCTGACCTCATTTCCCCAGGATGTGGGGATCTCACCAGCTATGCAGCGCTCCATTCAATACCCGGCTCTCACTGAGCGAGACAGGCAGGATCTGGGGATATCATCATCTGTTGAACAGATCCCATGTTGAGATCCCCACATCCTGCTTGTCTCGCTCAGTGAGAGTCGGGTATTGTATGCAGCGGTCCGTACAATACCCGGCTCTCATTCCAACAGATCCAGCGGCTCGATGCATCGCCGTTCTGAAACTCTCCCAAGAATGAGTTACAGTACCTGCTGCTGTAAGCTGACCACCGGAAATGAGGTCAACGGTCATTTCCAGCGTTCAACTGACTTAGAGCACGTCACCTCTGGTGGAACGTGACGTGTGGCTGCCAAAACGTGTGGGAGGTCCCCGGGTTTCCGCATGTACGATTCTAATGCGGGAAAGTAAACCTCCCGGCCAGGACAGCGGGACAGGGACCCAGCCCTACACAGATAACAGCATTCGTTCCGTCCCCACGCAGACCCATGCACATAATGGCACCCCTCCTTCCCCCCTGCAGCCCCCAAGCACACAGATCCCGCAAGTAACAGGACCCTTGTACATGCGCAGCTCCGCTCTTTGTGGCCCTGTACACACACGGCTCTGCTCCACACACCTCCCACGCACAAGGCTCCGCTCCGTACACCTCGTACACACACGGCTTCGCTCCGTACACCTCATACACACACGGCTCCGCTCCGTACACCTTGTACACACACGACTTCGCTCCGTACACCTCGTACACACACGGCTCCGCTCTGTACACCTCGTACACACACGGCTCCGCTCCGTACACCTCGTACACACACGGCTCCGCTCCGTACACCTCGTACACACACGGCTCCGCTCCGTACACCTCGTACACACGGCTCCGCTCCGTACACCTCATACACACACAGCTCAGCTACATCCACACTGTAAACCCCTTATGATCCCACATAAACTTACCATCATCCAGCACCATGACGACCAGTACAGCAGCTTCCTGCACACAGGGGCCTGATCATGTGACACCTATCTCCTCCCCTCCTGTGACCTCATCACAGGTCCTGCTGCACCTTTACAAAGGACAGCACAGCAATGGTAAATGCTGGCTGTGCGAAGTTGGGAGGGCAACGAAGGGGTGCATGGGGGGCGTGGCGACTTCTCACTGCAGGACACATAGTGTCCTGACCGAGACAGTGGGTGGAGGGGTTAGAATCGGGACTGTTGGGGTATGGAATTGCTGCTGCTGCTGCTGCGCCGCCCCCACACACATGTGCCGCCTGGGGCGGACCGCCCCCACCCGCCCCCCCACGCTACGCCACTGGTCTCAACATCTAGATCAATAAGAACTGGACATGCAGCGTCTCCCTCTCACACACCACCTCCTCACCGCACCCTCTATCTGTCAGAGTCCCTCAAGGTTCAGTCCTAGGGCCCCTGCTCTTCTCCATCTACACCTTCGTCCTCGGACAGCTCATAGAATCTCACGGCTTTGAATATCACCGCTATGCTGATGACACACAGATCTACATCTCTAGACCAGATATCACCTCCCTACTAAACAGAATCCCTCAATGTCTGTCCGCTATTTCATCCTTTTTCTCCGCTAGATTCCTAAAACTTAATATGGACAAAACAGAATTCATCATCTTTCCCCCATCTCACACAACCCCTCCAATGGACCTATCAATTAATGTAAACGACTGCTCACTCTCTCCTGTCCCACAAGATCGCTGCCTCGGGGTTATCCTTAACACTGATCTCTCTTTTAAACCACATATCCAAGCCCTCTCCACCTCCTGCCGACTTCAACTCAAAAATATCTCATGAATCCGTACATTCCTCAACCAAGAATCTGCAAAAACCCTAGTCCATGCCCTCATCATCTCCCGCCTCGACTACTGCAACCTCCTGCTCTGTGGCCTCCCCTCTAACACTCTCGCACCCCTCCAATCTATTCTAAACTCTGCTGCCCGACTAATCCACCTGTCCCTGTGTAGCCCAGCTACGCAGGCACACATGAAAATCCAGGAGAGTGCACAGGAAGGTAACAGCAACGCTTGATATTCATTCACTGTCACTCACTCTTTCAGACACACCCATCTGATATATAGGAGGGAGTGACACGTAGCATAAGTGGTTAGTCAGTCAGCCAACCTAGGAGGGAGAGTAGTGGAATCTGTTTTCTTGTCTTCAGACGGATCAGCTCAGTATCAGTCCAGTCGGGACTTAGAGTATACTGAGGGCTGCTCAGCGAGTCCTAGAGAAAGCTGACCTCGCCATTGAAATCTACAAGTGCTTATGTTAAGAGCGTGAAGCAGGGCGAAGGGCACAGTGGAGAAGTTAGAGAAGTGCTTTAGGTATTGGATTGCCTGCACTAGATTGCCGGACACCGGGGTCCGAAGCGTTGCTACAGTTTCAAGCTTAGTAACAAGAAAACCGGAGGCATCTGGACTACAGGTCGCAGAGAGCAGCCCTAAGTGTCAATACGTAACCGGAGTCAGGTGGAACAGGGACTTTGAGCAAGGCCATGCAAAAGTAAGGACTTAGTTTCATCACTTAGAAGGCTCCACCACAATGTTGGCCGGGCAATACAGCTAATGAGAAAGCTGGAGATTCAGAGTTAACTTCGCTTCAGGCAAGTTGGACTCATCTACATATTGAAGTTAAGGAGGCCTCTAACCTGCTCAGCTGTTACCCGAATGTGCACTCTCCACCCCAACCAGCTCCCCGAGATCTGATGAACCATCTACCAGTAAAAGGTATGAAAAGAAGCTGTATTGTGTGCGACTGAATTCTTACTACACCCTGCATCACCACCATAGACTTCCAGGGACCAGTCTCACCTGTGGGAGACTTACCATCAAGCTGCCCCATAACATCCCCTGTGAAAGTACCTTATAGCAGCGCTGGTTCAATTAACCAGATACCACAGGTGGCGTCACGAACTACCTATCCTAATAATCCCCTGTAAATATTCCCCCATTGGATGAGCGCCCAGGGCCACGGACCGAGCCCCGCTGCCAGTGACAACTCCCATAGACTTTCATGGGCTCGGTGCCGAGTACCCCATTGCCCTGGTACTAAGTGCGACTCATCCCCCCGCTATTCCCCGGCCTCTCCCCTCTGTCAATCCCTGCACTGGCTCCCCATTACACAAAGACTCCAGTTTAAAACCCTAATCATGACATACAAAGCCGTCCACAACCTGTGTCCTCCATACATCTGTGACCTTGTCTCCTGGTACCTACCTGCATGCAACCTCCGATCCTCACAGGATCTCCTCCTCTCCTCCCCTCTTATCTCTCCTCTTCCCACAATTGCATACAAGATTTCTCCCGCGCATCCCCCCTACTCTGGAACTCTTTACCACAACATATCAGACTCTCGCCTACCATGGAAACCTTCAAAAAGAACCTGAAGACCTACCTCTTCCGATAAGCCTACAACCTGCAGTAACCACCGATCCACCAAACCGCTGCACGACCAGCTCTATCCTCACCTACTGTATCCTCACCCATCCCTTAAATATTGTGAGCCCTCGAGGGCAGGGTCATCTCTCCTCCTGTACCAGTCGTAACTTGTATTGTCTAAGATTACTGTACTTGTATTTATTATTATACCCCACCTCACATGTAAAGCGCCATGGAATAAATGGCGCTATAATAATAAATAATAATAATAACTATACAATAGACATATCGAAAACTTCATTCGAAAATAACAACTATAACAGACTATAATTATCACACAGTACCAGAGTGGTATGAAGGATTATCAAAAATGGCTGACAGTGATAAGATAGATGGAATATTGTGCATGGTATTCAAGACATTGATACAACATCCACAAGTTCAAATACCACACAGTGTAAGTTGTGAGTTGTTTATTAGGTTGAAAAAAAAAAGGATTTTTTTATTTAAATAATGAAAGTTATTGCTATAGAACCAGGAAATGTACTGCAAAGGGAATAACTATTCCACAGTACATACAGTTAGGTCCATATATATTTGGACAGAGACAACATTTATCTAATTTTGGTTCTAGACATTACCACAATGAATTTTAAACAAAACAATTCAGATGCAGTTGAAGTCCAGACTTTCAGCTTTCATTTGAGGGTATCCACATTAAAATTGGATGAAGGGTTTAGGAGTTTCAGCTCCTTAACAAGTGCCACCCTGTTTTTAAAGGGACCAAAAGTAATTGGACAAATGACTCCAAGGCTATTTCATGGACAGGTGTGGGCAATCCCTTTGTTATGTCATTTCTCAATTAAGCAGATGAAAGGGCCGGAGTTGATTTGAGGTGTGGTGTTTGCATTTGGAAGGTTTTGCTGTGAAGGAAACATGCGGTCACAGGAGCTCTCCATGCAGGTGAAACAAGCCATCCTTAAGCTGCAAGAACAGAAAAAAACCATCCAAGAAATTGCTACAACATTAGAAGTGGCAAAATCTACAATTTGGTACATCCTGAGAAAGAAAGAAAGCACTGGTGAACTCATCAATCCAAAAAGACCTGGGAGCCCACGGAAGACAACAGTGGTGGATGATCGCCGCATACTGTCTTTGGTGAAGAAGAACCCGTTCACAACATCAACTGAAGTCCAGAACACTCTCAGTGAAGTAGGTGTATCTGTCTCTAAGGCCTCTTTCACACATCCGGCGGGCGCCTTGCGGCGCCCCCGGCATTTTCCCGCAGCGCCGCATCTGAAAATCTGATGCGCCGCATGCGGCTTTTTTCGCATTGACATGCATTAGCGCCGGATGGCGCCGCATGTCAATGCGTTGCATGCGGTTTTGTCCGGATGCGGCGCAAATGTACATTGCGGCGGCCGGACAAAACGCTGCATGTAACGTTTTTTTTTTTTGCCGGATGATTTCTTATCTCTCCAAGCATCAGAAATCATCCGGCAAAAAAAACGCATTTTGGGCGCCGGAAGTGTGAAAGCTTTTCACATGGGCGCTGCGGTAAAATGCCGGGGGTGCCGCCAGGCGCCCGCCGGATGTGTGAAAGAGGCCTAAGTCAACAGTAAAGAGAAGACTCCATGAAAGTAAATACAAAGGGTTCACATCTAGATGCAAACCATTCATCAATTCCAAAAATAGACAGGTCAGAGTTAAATTTGCTGAAAAACACCTCCAGAAGCCAGCTCAGTTCTGGAAAAGTATTCTATGGACAGATAAGACAAAGATCAACCTGTACCAGAATGATGGGAAGCCAAAAGTTTGGAGAAGAAAGGGAACGGCACATGATCCAAGGCACACCACATCCTCTGTAAAACATGGTGGAGGCAACGTGATGGCATGGGCATGCATGGCTTTCAATGGCACTGGGTCACTTGTGTTTATTGATGACATAACAGCAGACAAGAGTAGCCGGATGAATTCTGAAGTGTACCGGGATATACTTTCAGCCCAGATTCAGCCAAATGCTGCAAACTTGATTGGACGGCGCTTCATAGTACAGATGGATAATGACCCCAAGCATACAGCCAAAGCTACACAGGAGTTCATGAGTGCAAAAAAGTGGAACAGTCTTCAATGGCCAAGTCAATCACCAGATCTTAACCCAATTGAGCATGCATTTCACTTGCTCAAATCCAGACTTAAGAGGGAAAGACCCACAAACAAGCAAGACCTGAAGGCTGCGGCTGTAAAGGCCTGGCAAAGCATTAAGAAGGAGGAAACCCAGCGTTTGGTGATGTCCGTGGGTTCCAGACTTAAGGCAGTGATTGCCTCCAAAGGATTCGCCACAAAATATTGAAAATAAAAATATTTTGTTTGGGTTATGTTTATTTGTCCAATTACTTTTGACCTCCTAAAATGTGGAGTGTTTGTAAAGAAATGTGTACAATTCCTACATTTTCTAACACATATTTTTGTTCAACCCTTCAAATTAAACGTTATAATCTGCGCTTGAATTCTGTTGTAGAGGTTTCATTTCAAATCCAATGTGGTGGCATGCAGAGCCCAACTCGCGAAAATTGTGTCACTGTCCAAATATTTCTGGCCCTGACTGTATAATCTCCATTTAGAAAGTGATAAATATATATGATGAAGTCCTAGAGATTAAATAAACAGCCTATTGTTTAAAGAGGTGAACTTGTGATAAACCATTTTACATATAAAACATAGATCAATGCTAAACCACGCAAAGGACATAAATATCACCACAAGCTCCCCCAATACCAAGACACACTAAAGCCATGCCAAAAGATGTAAATTGATGGCAGCTCATAAATCGTTCAATCGTCATAGTAGGTTAGTATAGGTCAAGAAGGCCCAATGATAAAACATAGGACCTTATAGAAAAAAAGCCAAAGCCATGCAGATCGTTTGAAACCTTCCCTAACTCTGTATAAATAATGGAGTCGTGCCTAGCATAAAGAAGACTTGATGTAGATCTGTCATCCCAAATAGGTCCTCCAATGTGTAGATATATGTATTTGCACCAAGTTCAGGAAGATCAGTAAACAAAGAATACATAATCTGGACAAACAAGTCTTGAACAACCAGAAAGTTGTTGAGTTGCTTCTTAGATCTGTAACAGAAATTTTTTTATTTATTCACATTAGGCCCAAAACTCCAAAAAATCAAATTTGTTTATAAAATCCGGTAAAAACTAAGTCTTCATTTAATCCGAATGGCTAAAAACTCTGAAGATCAAATATCCATTTGGATTCACGTTTCAGAAGTTCCACATAAACATTGCCACCTCTAATGTTAGTCTGTACTGATTCCAGACCCATCACCTTCATGCCAGTACTGCAGCCATTATGTTCTTACAAAAAATGCAAAGCCACTGAGGTCATGGTTTTACCTCTTTCCCTGTCTATTTTTGCTGTATTAATGTTGGAGAGTTGCTGTTGAACTCTCCTCCTGAGCTCCTGTGTAGTTTGTCCTATATACATTTTAGGACACTGGCAAACTAGAGCATAAACCAGATTTTTAGACCTACAATTAAAGAAACTCTTTGAGTAGATAGGGGAGGTCAGGGTAGGAAGATGCGCCCCTTCACTACCCAAAGTTAAATGGCAAATGTTAGACCTGCCACAAGGATATGTGCCCTGTAGACGTGTTTAGGCTTCGTGTGGGCCTCATGAAATGACTATGGCATAGAGAATCTTTTAAGGACTGGGCCTTCCTAGCAATTAGGGTGGGTTTGGATGCTATATGAGGTGCCAATTTGGCTTCATTAGCCAAAATCCCCCAATATTTGGACAGAACGCCTCGAACATCTTGCGACTGGTTGTTATATGTTGTTATCAAACCCAGGGTTTGGTTGTATTACGAAATCGCGAACACAACAACTGTGCACGGTTACTATCCCTTGCTGTTAAAAAGGCTTTTGAGATTACCTTTCGTGGGTATCCCCTGTTCTTAAAACATCTTTTCAAATCCTTGGCCTGAATGAGAAATTCTTGTTGGTTAGAGCAGTTTCTCTTCAAATGGGAAAACTGCCCCTTTGGTATCCCATTTTTTAGGCGCTCTGGATGAAAACTGGAGTAGTGTAGAATGCTATTGGTGGAGGTGGGTTTCCGATAAAGAGTGGTTTTCATAGAATCATAGAATCATAGAATAGTAGAGTTGGAAGGGACCTCCTGGGCCATCTGGTCCAACCCCATGCTCAAAGCAGGATTCTCTAAATCATCCCAGACAGATGTCTGTCCAGCCTCTGTTTGAAGACTTCCATTGAAGGAGAACTCACCACCTCTCGTGGCAGCCTTTTCCACTCATTGATCACCCTAACTGTCAAAAAGTTTTTTCTAATATCTAATCTGTGTCTCCTCCCATTCAGTTTCATCCCATTGCTTCTAGTCTTTCCTTGTGCAAATGAGAATAAAGATGATCCTTCTACAATGTGACAGCCCTTGAGATATTTGTAGACAGCTATTAAGTCTCCTCTCAGTCTTCTTTTTTGCAAGCTAAACATTCCCAAATCCTGCAACCGTTTTTCATAGGACATGGTTTGCAGACCGGTCACCATTCTGGTGGCTCTTCTCTGAACTTGCTCCAGTTTGTTGATGTCTTTTTTAAAATGTGGTGCCCAAAACTGGACACAGTATTCCAGATGAGGTCTGACCAAAGAGGAGTAGAGGGCAATAATGACCTCATGTAATCTAGACTGTATGCTTCTGTTGATACATCCTAGAATTGCATTTGCCTTTTTTGCTGCTGCATCACACTGTTGACTCATGTTCAGTCTGTGATCAATTAGTATACCCAAGTCTTTTTCACATGTGCTGTTACTTAGCCCTATTCCTCCCATTTTGTATATGCTTTTTTCATTTTTATTGCCCAGATGTAGTACTTTGCATTTTTCCCTGTTAAAATCCATTCTGTTAGTTGCTGCCCACTGCTCCAGTTTATTTATATCTTTTTGAATCCTCTCTCTCTCTTCTCTAGTATTTGCTACCCCTCCTAGCTTTGTGTCATCAGCAAATTTGATCAGTTTACCCTCAATTCCTTCATCTAAATCATTGATAAAGATGTTGAACAATACAGGGCCCAAAACAGAGCCTTGTGATACCCCACATGATACATTCTTCCAACTGGATGTGCAGCCATTTACGACCACTCTTTGGGTCCGATCACTAAGCCAGTTATGAATCCACCTAACAGTTGCCTTGTCCATTCCATACTTAGTCATTTTTTCAATAAGGATTGTGTGAGATACTTTGTCAAATGCTTTGCTGAAGTCAAGATATACTATATCTACAGCATTTCCCTGATCCACCCAGTCAGTGATTCTGTCATAGAAGGAAATTAAGTTAGTCTGACATGACTTATTAGTTACAAACCCATGCTGACTCTGTTTAGTCACTTCATTCTTATCCAGGTACTTGCATACATGTTCTTTAATAATTTGTTCAAAGATCTTTCCTGGTATAGAAGTCGACTTAAAGGACTGTAGTTCCCTGGGTCCACCTTCTTCCCCTTTTTGAAGATAGGAACAACATTTGCTCTTCTCCAGTCTTCTGGGACTTCTCCTGTTCTCCAAGAATTTTCAAAGATTATGGACAGTGGTTCAAGAATTTCTTCTGCTCTCTCCTTCAGTACTCTGGGGTGTAATTCATATGGACCTGGAGACTTGAATTCATTTAGGTTAGCTAAGTGTTTCCTCACTGTCTTTCTGTTTATAGATATCCTGGATTCTTCTATTCCTTTAATAGGACAGTGAAGATCAGTTGATGTTACATTTCCTTTCTGAGAGAAAACCGATGCAAAATAGGAATTTAACAGTTCAGCCTTCTCAACATCCTGTCTTACCATTTCATCATTTTCATCCTGTAAAAATCCTATAGCATCTTTGAATTTTCTTTTACTTTTGACTAGTGTTGAGCGATACTGCTCGATATCTAAAAATATCGGATCGGAATGGTATCGCCGATATCACTAAATATCGTCGATATCCGATTCCGATACCGGAAGTCCAATGTAAGTCTATGGGAACCAAATATCGACATTAAAAAAAAACATTCTTGCCTTGTTGGTTAATTGTACATGAAGGAAAACAACAAAGACTAATGTAGAATGTATTGGGGGAGGTTGAGGAGACAATAAAGGCATACATGTTTAACCCAATGCATTGGAATAGCATTAATATATTTTTTTTTGGAAATATGTTTGGATTGACTAACAAATTGACAATGTTGTTAACCTTTTTTCTATTTTGGCAAATATGTATGTTTCACAACTTCCATGCTCTTCACCTTTTTAACTTTTGCCAGTGCCACACTTTCTCCTTCATAATCTTCAGCAGCAGCATCATCTTTCTCATCAAATTATTCTTCATCTTCACCTTCTTAATCTTCTTCTTAAACTTCTTGCTATTCATGTTTTTGTTTACATTACTCATATTGTTATTATTAAACTAATTAATCTTCTTCATATTCAAATTCTTCATCTTCTTCCTCTTCATCTTCTTCATCATATTCTTATTTGTGACAGAGATTCCTGTACTTGTAATCTGTAAAAGCATGAATTGTTCATCCTTCCGTTCTTGCTGTCACAAAAGATTTAAATTACAACAGTATTTGTCCGTGTTCAGTTTAGCCTGCAGCAGCAGGCATTTTCCAGGGGCACCACGAGGAGGAACGGACTCACCCCCATACACTGCTTAGTCTTCTTCTGCTTAGAATTTAGAGCATATATTTTGCTCTTCATTTTGGTCTTATACTTCATGTTCTTCTGCTTTTTGATCTTCTGCTTATTGTTCTTCTGTCTCTTGTTCTGTATCTTGTAGTTTGTCTTAACCTTCTTTGTCCTGTTGGTGATCTTCTTCTGGGTAATCTTTTATTTTTTCTTTGTGATGGTGTTCAGGCTGGTTGGCTTCATGCTCGTCGTCCTTGTTGTCGTCATCTTCTTCTGGGTGGTCTTTAAGGTCGTTTAATTTCCGAGAAACAACTGACGTTACTGGAACCCTGACGGGTATCAGATGGAGCAAGAGACAATGGAAGTAACGAGGACCAGCTGACTGTGCTGGAACCCGGACGGGTAGCAGTAGGAAAAGAGGCAATGTCACAACCGAGTACCAGCTGACGTTACTGTGACACGGTTACTAAGCATGAGGTACCTGTGCTCCAAAGCACTACCAAGGACCAGCAGACGTTGGTGGAACTCGGATACGGAGATGGAGGCACCTAGGCCAAAGGCACTGGGGAGAAACAGTTGACGGTACTGGACCCCGGACGGGTAGCAGAAGGAAAAGAGGCAATGTCACAACCGAGTACCAGCTGACGTTACTGTGACACGGTTACTAAGCAGGAGGTACCTGTGCTCCAAAGCACTACCAAGGACCAGCAGACGTTGGTGGAACTCGGATACGGAGATGGAGGCACCTAGGCCAAAGGCACTGGGGAGAACCAGTTGACGGTACTGGACCCCGGACGGGTAGCAGAAGGAAAAGAGGCAATGTCACAACCGAGTACCAGCTGACGTTACTGTGACACGGTTACTAAGCAGGAGGTACCTGTGCTCCAAAGCACTACCAAGGACCAGCAGACGTTGGTGGAACTCGGATACGGAGATGGAGGCACCTAGGCCAAAGGCACTGGGGAGAACCACTTGACGGTACTGGACCCCGGACGGGTAAGAAGAACGCACCCATGAAAATGTAAGTTGACAGGACGCAAGCGTCCGCAGTTACCGAATCACACAGTCCTACAGTGGGTGCTTGTCCTATTGTCACAATGGAAACCGCCTTTATTTACATATCCCACAGCACACATAGGAATCACCTAAACTGCAGGCACCATAGAGTCGGCTAACCCGAATGCAACACGACAGCACAACTTATTGGAGGATAATTGACGTTCACACTGCCAGGAAACAGCTGTCGTGCTGTAACCAGGCTGGCCAGGAGTCAGTACCCCTGCCAATTACTTACGAGCAACAAATGGCGGTGTTGTAGCCCAGGGAGTAGAGTTCAGGTGGTAGAAAGATGAACATAACAGGAGACATGGAAACGTTGCCAAACAGTTATTTAATCTGAAAACGGACAGGCAAATTCAGGTGAGATCCATGCCTTGTTCATTTTCAGAAAAGTAAGCCGGTCTACATTCTCTGAGGATAGTCGCATGCGACGGTCTGTTACTACACCACCTGCAGCACTAAAGACACGCTCAGATAATACACTGGCAGCAGGGCAAGCCAGCACCTCCAATGCATACTGGCTAAGCTCTGGCCATGTATCCAACTTAGAGACCCAAAATTTGAAAGGGGAAGAGGCATCTGGGAGTACACTTAGAGGGAAAGCCAAGTAGTCTGTCACCATCTTACGGAAACGTTTCTTCCTGGTGACTGGAGCCGTCTCGGATGGTGTAGACCTTGCTGGCGCTGTCACAAAACTTTGCCACATTTGTAACATACAGTTCTTGCCCTGTGCAGAGGCGCTGCTTCTGCTCCCTCTTGTTGTAGAGGTGTCTACACTGCCTCGACGCACAGAGCTGCTTTGTAAAGCAGAAAGCAGCAGCAGCAGCAGCTTTCTCGGCTGGAATGTACAACAGTATGGATTGCACCAGTGTGTCTTGGTACTCCTGCATTTTACGGTCCCGGTTCACCGTGTGATGAGGGTTTGTAAGTTGTCCCGGTAGCGAGGGTCTAGGAGGGTGTACACCCAATAATCTGACGTGCTGAGAATGTGGGCGATGCGGCGGTCGTTTCTCAGGCACTGAAGCATGAAATCAACCATGTGCTGCAGACTCCCAACTGGCCAACAAAGGCTGTCCTCTGGAAGAGGCGTCATCTCTGCCTCCTCTGCATCACCCCACCCTCGCTCTACATACTGACTAGAGCGTTGTGTACCTCCCTCTGTAGGGATTTCTTCCTCCTCCATTGACTCCTCCTCCTCCTCATCCTCCTCACAAAGTGAGCCCTGCCCAGCCCTTTGTGAGGAACCACGTTGCGCTGACTGTCCTGAAGGTAATTGAATTTGTGACTCCTCATCCTCCACCTCTTCCAAAACCTCTTCCTTTAGTGCTTTCAGTGATTTCTGAAGCAGGCAGATAAGGGGGACAGTCATGCTGACTAGTGCATCATCTGCACTCGCCATCCGTGTTGAGACATCAAACGCACGCAAAACGTCGCAGATGTCCTTCATAGAGGCCCACTCAGTAGTGGTGAAGTGTGAACGGCGCAAATTGCGAGTTGATTGCGCCTGTTGCAGCTGATACTCCATTACTGCTGGCTGCTGCTCACACAACCGCTCCAACATATGTAACGTTGAATTCCACCTGGTGGGTACGTCACATATGATGCGATGTTCAGGAAGGCGAAATCTGACTTGCAGAGCTGCAATGCGCGATCTGGCCATGCTGGAACGTCGCAAGTGAGGCACTCTAGGCTGACCTTGTGCAGCAGTGCATCAAGATCCGATAGTCCCTCAAAAAACTCTGCACGACCAAGTTGAGCACATGTGCCAGACATGGTATGTGAGTGAGGTTGCCAAGGCCCAGAGCTGCCACCAGATTTCGCCATTGTCACACACTACCAAGCCTGGCTGGAGATTAGCTGACAAAAACCACACGTCGCTCTCCTGCTTGATGGCATCCCAGAGCTCCTGCGCTGTGTGGCTTCGATTCCCTATGGAAATTAATTTCAGGACAGCCTGTTGACGTTTGGCCACGGCTGTGCTCATATCGGTCGCAACAGGTAAGCGTTCACGGGTCCATGTGGAGGTATACCGTGACGGCTCGTGCAGCGATGATTCTGAGGAACTGGAGTAGGAGGAGGAATCAATGTGTACAGACTGGATTCCTGCAATCTTTGGAGTTGGCAGAACACGTACAGCGCCACTGGCATGATCTGTACCCGGCTCCACAACATTGACCCAATGGGCAGTGAGGGAAAGGTATCTCCCTGGCCATAGGTACTGGTCCACGCATCGGTGGTCAGGTGGACCCTGCTACTGACGGCGTTTAGTAGCGCATGTTTAATGTTTCCCTCGACATGTTTTTGCAGAGCAGGGACAGCTTGCCTGCTGAAATAAAATCGGCTTGGCACATTATATTGTGGGACTGCCAATGCCATAAAGTTCCTGAAACTGTCAGTCTCCACCAGCCTGAATGACAGCATTTCAAGGGACAGGAGTTTTGCAATGCCAGCATTCAGAGCCTGTGCTCGTGGATGGTTTGCCGAGTATGGCCGTCTTTTATCCCATGCCTGTGGTACCGATGGCTGTTTTTTGTTCTGGAGTGTGACGATGACTGTGAACTTGCTGCTGTGGGTGGAATAACAGTTTGTCTATGGACAACAGTAGACCAAGGTTCTTCCATGGAAATCCTGTGAGGAAGCCGAACCAGGTGTGTGTGAGCTGGAGGTAGAGGCTCGAACACGACCTGAAGATGTAGGTGCTGCTGTAGGTTGGCCTACATCTCCAGTGTGTCTTTGTAACTCAGCTACGTGCTTTGTCCGTACATGTGTCCACATATTTGTGGTATTCAGGTTACTGATATTTTTACCTCTTTTAACTTTTTGCTTACACAGCTTGCATTGAACATAGCAAATATCATCTACAAGTCTGTCAAAAAAGGACCACGCAGTGCTAGTCATGGGAGCGCCAATTTTGACATTTCTAAGAGAACTGCTCCCAACAGGTGCCAAACTGGAGGCTACAGGCAAGCGAGTCTGCAGCCTACCTCTCCCTCCTCTTTGTACCGTTGGGACAATCTCTTCCTCAGAGCTGCTCCCACCACCTTCCTGTTGCTCACGCCATGTTGGGTCTCGGACTTCATCATCTCCACTACCCTCTTCCAACACCTGCTGCTGTTGGATGGTCTGGGCAGCACCATGCTCCACAAAACCTGGCACCTGAGTCTCATCATCATCATAAGATGCGTTCTGCGGTGTGCTGTCCATCGGCACTGGCTCACCCGCCTCTTCAGATTGAGAGAGACACAGCTGTTGCGCATCACTGCATACTCCCTCTTCTTCAAATTGCAGAATGCTGCTTGCCTGTGCCCGTGTTTGCGAGCCAACAGATTCTGAGAACAGAAGCAGAGACTCAGCTGGCTCCTGTACAGAACTCTCTGACTGCCTGGGCAATTTGACAGGCGGTGAACAGACAGATGGTTGCTCAACAGTGTTGTGTTCCTGAGAGGAGGTGGAAGGAATTGAAGTCGATGCATTGGCTGCCATCCAACCAACAACGGCTTCAATTTGTTCTTCCCGCAGCAGGGGGGCACGCCGAGCTCCTACCAAAGTGCGCATAAAGGAACGCTCATAGGTAAAACTGGTGGATGCTGTGTCACTGAGGGCGGCAGCAGCCACAGAATCTCCACGTCCTCTCCCTGCTGAAACTCCACGGCCACGACCACGTGCCTTACTCACTGACTTCTTCATCTTGGTAGATTGATAAAGAAAGTCAGAAAAGTTATAAGGCCTAAGTGTGGTTATTACGCAGAGACTGAAGTGAACACTGAAACACAACTGTTCACAATCTGTGAAAGGCTACTCCTTTGTCTACTTCTATAGTGTTTGCAACCAATGTATTGTATACGGATGGAAGCGTGTTGTGAATGGGTTTGAGATGAGTTCTGAGCAGAGGCTCCCTCTGGTGGTTACAAGCGGTGCTAGTGAAGATTGTGAGGACTGGGAATCAGGTGTTACTGACTGGTCTTATATAAGGGAGTCATTTTCCCATCAGGGTTGCCGGTGATCAATTGTTCTGGTCTGAATCCTTCATTCCAGTTTCCCTTGTAGCCTGCTGTGTCGTGTCTGCATCTCCTGCTAACAGATAAGACTTTTTCTTCTTTTGTGTTTGTGCTATATTTTTGCATTTTGTCCTGCACTTCTTTGGGGGCCTTCAGGGTCCCCTCCGGGGGCTTCTGCCCTCTCAGTTTAGTTCAGCCACTGAGTTTTGTTCTTTTGCTTTTTCCAGTTTTTTCAGTGGCTGCTGTTTTGATTTTGTTACACCAGAGAGCTAATTTAGGTGGTAGAGGTCGTGTGATCTCAGGTGATTTTGAAATTAGTAGAGTTGGTGCTTTTCAGGGTTTTCTGGGATTGCAGTAAGTACCCTTCCTATCCTTTTCTATTTAGATAGTTTGGGCCCCAGCGTTTGCTCATACTATTTTCTTTCTGTGTCAGTATTTCCTCTTGTCTAACCGCCATTACATGTTTGGGGGCTTTCTATTATCTTTGGGGTTCTGCTCCGGGGCAGATAGCTTTCCTATTTCTATCTTTAGGTGTAGTTAGTTTCTCAGGCTGTGACGAGGCGTCTAGGACCAACGTAGGAACGCTCCACGGCTGCCTCTAGTTGTGGTGGTTAGTCAGGGTACTGCAATCTCATAGATTCCAACTGCTCTGGTGTATTGCCTTTTTTACCTGCACTCCTCAGCTACCGAAACATAACAGTATCACCGGCCAGTAAAAATTGAAAATTGTATGGTACTCACAGAAGGGAAAAAAAAAATATTGTGAATGAAAAAAAAAGTTGTCAGAGTTGTCAGAGATATTTTTCTGTTTGTTGCATTTTTTTTTTTTTTCCTCTGTATCTCTGGGTGCTGGGAGGATCTTTTCTCCCAATGGAGTTTGCACAGTTGTCTGGCCGTGTGGATCAGCTTGCCACTGAGGTTCAGAGTATTGCTGCATATCTTGCTAGGTTGCCTGTTGTGGAACCTAGGATCCCCATGCCAGATTTGTTTTAGGGGATCGAGCTAAGTTTCAGAATTTCAAAAATAATTGTAAATTGTTTTTTGCCTTAAAATCTAAGTCCTCAGGAAACGCAGCGCAGCAGGTTCAAATTATCATCTCTCTCCTGCGCGGCGATCCTCAGGATTGGGCTTTTTCCCTGATACCTGGGGATCCTGTTTTGAGTGATGTTGATGCGTTTTTTCAGGCTTTGGGGTTATTGTACGATGAGCCTAATGTCACTGATCAAGCTGAAAAAGCCTTGTTGGCATTAAATCAGGGGCTTGATGACGCTGAGTTATACTGTCAGAGATTCCGTAGGTGGGCAGTCCTGACCAAATGGAATGACGACGCTTTGGCGGCCCTTTTCCGGAAGGGTCTGTCAGATAATGTAAAGGATGTTATGGTGGGATTCCCTGTCCCCTCTGGTCTCAATGATTCTATGTCATTAGCGATTCAAATTGACAGACGTTTGCGTGAGCAGAGAAGTATGCGTGGAATGGTGTTGCCTTGTGAACCAGCTTCTGAACCCATGCAGTGTGATAGAGTGGTGTCTGGGGCACAGCGTCATGAGTTTCGAAAGCGCAATGGGTTATGTTTCTACTGTGGTGATGCCTCTCATGCTATTTCAGTCTGCCCTAAGCGGGGAAGACGTTTTGCACGCTCAGTTGTCTTGGGTAGTGTTCAGACTAAGTTTTTATTAACTGTCACTCTGATATGCTCTCTGTCCTCATTTTCTGCTCAGGCTTTCGTTGATTCTGGAGCAGCTATTAACCTGATGGATTATGATTTTGCTAAACGTTGTGGGTTTCCCTTGATACCCCTACAGAAGTCTATTCCCTACTGGGGATCGATTCTACCCCTTTGGCTGAGAATAAACCCCAGTTTTCTACTCAGGTGATAATGAGGGTTGAACCTGATCACCAGGAGTGCTGCAAATTTTTGGTTCTATATAATCTGCATGACATTATCGTGCTGGGTTTCCCTTGGTTACAGTCTCATAATCCTGTTTTGGATTGGAAATCTGTGTCTGTAACCAGTTGGGGCTGCCAATGTGTTAATACCAACACTCCTGTTTTTTCTGCCTCCCCCCAGGCTCAGGATGTTCCTGACTTTTTGTTTGATTTTTCTGATGTGTTTAGCGAAAGTAAATCTGCATCCTTGCCTCCCCATAGGAGCTATGACTGCGCTATTGAATTAGTGCCGGGTAGTAAATTCCCTAAAGGTCGCCTTTTTAACTTGTCTGTACCTGAACATGACGCTATGCGGTCTTATATCAAGGAATCATTGGAGAAGGGTCATATCAGACCATCCTCTTCACCCTTAGGTGCCGGTTTTTTCTTTGTGACCAAAAAAGATGGTTCATTAAGGCCGTGTATTGATTATCGTCTCTTGAACAATATTACTGTGAAATATCAATACCCGTTACCCTTGATTTCTGACCTGTTTTCCAGGGTGAAAAACGCTACTTGGTTTACTAAGCTTGACCTCAGGGGGGCGTATAACCTTATTCGCATTAAGCACGGGGATGAATGGAAGACGGCATTCAATACCCCTGAAGGGCATTTTGAGTACCTAGTGATGCCATTTGGGCTCACTAATGCTCCTTCCGTCTTCCAGTCCTTCATGAATGACTTTTCAGGGATTTTGTGGACAAATTTCTGAATGTTTATTTGGATGATATCTTGATTTTTTCTAATGACTGGGA
Organism: Oophaga sylvatica; assembly: GCA_033576555.1. Classification (NCBI taxonomy): domain Eukaryota; kingdom Metazoa; phylum Chordata; class Amphibia; order Anura; family Dendrobatidae; genus Oophaga; species Oophaga sylvatica. Next base: position 29,067 of record JARQOD010008626.1, read on the forward strand.
CTCTCATGTGAAACATGTTCGAACTGTATTCCAGATTTTGAGAGAGAATGCTCTGTATGTGAAGGGATCAAAGTGTCTTTTTGGCGTACAGAGGATCTCATTTCTGGGATTCATTTTGTCCCCATCTGTTATTGAAATGGACCCGGTCAAGGTTCAGGCCATCTGTGATTGGGTCCAACCTACTTCATTAAAGGCTCTTCAGAGATTTTTGGGTTTTGCCAATTTTTATCGTAAATTTATTGGTAATTTCTCGGTTATTGTTAAACCATTAACTGATTTGACCAGAAAGGGTTCTGATGTGGTGAATTGGCCTCCTGAGGCAGTCTCTGCATTTCAGGAACTTAAGCAGAGATTCACTTCTGCTCCTGTTCTACGGCAGCCTGATGTTTCTCTGCCATTTCAGGTGGAGGTTGATGCCTCTGAAATTGGGGCAGGTGCCGTTTTGTCCCAAAAAGATCCAGAGACCTCTAAAAGTAACCCTTGTGCCTTTTTCTCTCGAAAATTTCTCCTACTGAACGTAATTATGACGTGGGTAATCGGGAGTTATTGGCCATGAAGTGGGCTTTTGAAGAGTGGAGACATTGGCTGGAGGGAGCCAAACATCAGGTGGTGGTCCTTACGGACCATAAGAATCTGGTCTATCTGGAATCTGCCAAGCGACTCAATCCTAGACAGGCCAGGTGGGCCTTGTTTTTCACAGTTTTAATTTTGTGGTTTCCTTTCTTCCTGGCACTAAGAATGTTAAGGCGGATGCCCTCTCGAGGAGTTTCCTTGCGGACTCTCCTGAGTTATCTGATCCTTCTGTTATTTTGAAAGAGGGTGTAGTTCTTTCCGCCATCTCGCCCAATTTGAGACTTGCTCTGGAGGGGTGTCAGGAGGATAGGCCCGAGCGCTGCCCTGTTGGAAAATTGTTTGTCCCGGACCAATGGAAAAAGAGTGTGATGTCTGAGATTCATTGTTCCGCATTGGCTGGGCATCCCGGAATTTTTGGTACCAGAGACTTGGTTAGTCGGTCCTTTTGGTGGCCTACCTTGTCTCGTGATGTCAGGGAATTTGTGCAGTCCTGCGGGACTTGCTCTCGCTCCAAGCCTTGCTCTCGCTCTAGTGGTTTGTTGATGCCATTGCCTGTGCCCAAGAGACCATGGACCCATATCTCTATGGATTTCATTTCCGATCTTCCTGTTTCTCAGAGAATGACCACCATCTGGGTAATTTGTGATAGGTTTTCCAAAATGATACATCTTGTGCCATTACCTAAGTTGCCTTCCTCCTCTGAATTGGTGCCGTTGTTCCTTCAGCACGTGGTTCGTTTACACGGCATTCCTGAGAACATTGTGTCTGACAGAGGAGTCCAGTTTGTTTCCAGATTTTGGAGGACTTTTTGTTCTAAACTGGGTGTTCAATTGTCTTTCTCCTCGGCATTTCATCCTCAGACCAATGGTCAAACTGAGAGAACAAACCAGACATTGGAGACTTATCTAAGATGCTTTGTGTCTGCTGATCAGGATGACTGGGTCTCTTTTTTGCCTTTGGCTGAGTTTGCTCTTAATAATAGGGCTAGCTCTGCCACTTTGATGTCTCCGTTTTTCTGTAATTCTGGGTTTCACCCTCGATTTTCTTCAGGACAGACGGAGGCTTCTGTCTGTCCAGGTGTTGACTCTGTTGTGGAGCGTATGCAACAGATTTGGGACCAGGTAGTGGAGAGGTTGTCCCTCTCTCAGGAGAAGGCCCAGCGGTTTGCTAACTGGCATAGGACTGATGGTCCTCGGTTTAAAGTGGGGGACTTGGTCTGGTTGTCCTCAAGGAATATTCCTATGAGAGTAGCATCTCCTAAATTTAAGCCTAGGTTCATTGGACCTTATAAGATCATGGAGATTATTAATCCTGTTTCTTTTCGTTTGCTTCTTCTAGGGACATTTAAGATCCATAACGTGTTCCACAAGTCCTTGTTGAAGAGGTTTGTTGAGCCAGTGGTTCCTGCTGCTGTGCCTCCTGACCCTGTTTTGGTTGAGGGCAATCTGGAGTATGTGGTTGAGAAAATATTGGATTCTCGTTTTTCTAGACGGAAACTCCAGTATTTGGTTAAATGGAGAGGTTATGGTCAGGAGGACAATTCTTGGGTGTTTGCTTCGGACATCCATGCTGGGAGACTTATCCGTGCGTATCATAGAACTCATCCTGACCGACCTGGTTGCTCAAATGAGGGTTCGGTGACCCCTCCTCAAGGGGGGGGTACTGTTGTGAATGGGTTTGAGATGAGTTCTGAGCAGAGGCTCCCTCTGGTGGTTACAAGCGGTGCTAGTGAAGATTGTGAGGATGTCATGGGTGCATCGCCATGAAGATCGTCGCGATTGCACATTCTGACTTCTCACAGCTGAGCTGCTGTTTCTTTGTTTTTTGGTAATGAGAGAGTTAATTTTTCCTAGCTCTTTGCTAAGGCTAGGTGCAGCCTCGCCCGGCTGCTTTTGATTATGTTCTAATTAGTTTCCTTTATATTTCTGCCAGTCTGGGTGTTAGATGCCGGTGAAAGCATTCATATAGTTTAGCAGACTGGATCGGTTCTGGGAATACTTAAGCTAAGAGCTCCTTAGTTGTTTTTACTCTTACAGCTTATAGTTTATCTCTGAGACCTAAGGTGTTCCTACTGTGTGTGAGTGTTGTATGTAAGACTTTATTTACTTTATTTCTTATCTTTCTTGTATGTCTTTCTGTTCATTAACCGTTACCCGGTCATTCCCTTTGGTGGTATTCAGGGTCCTTCTTAGGACTAGAATACAGTTGGCAGGGATTGATAGGAGACAGGGTTTACGCTGGTGGCCTGGACCTCTGTACCTTTAACAGTACCTCCAGGTTGAGGGATTAGTTAGGACCCCAGTTAGGGTCAGCTTAGACCCCGGTCACCCTCTAGCCGGAGACAGCGTATAACGGATTCCGTTTTGACCCACTGGACTTTCTGTCAGGTAAATCTATGTTATCATATAGCTATGCGCATGTTATATAGTATGGTGCCCTTTTTGATATAGATTATTGTCATCACATATATATATCTGCTATACAGCGTGACATTTTCACCGGCCAAAACTAAAGATTCTCCCCAGCTATCATGGATCCAGTAGCCCAGCTGGCCCGGCAGTTGCAGGGATTGTCCATGGAGTTGGCAGACATTAAGTCCAAGGTTTTGTCCCCCCCGGAGCAAACCAGATCTGAACCTAAGGTTGCTCTCCCGGACAGGTTCACTGGTGGGCGGGACAAATTTTTTACTTTCCGGGAGGCATGTAAATTGTACTTTCGGCTGCGGCCTCGGTCATCTGGGAGTGAAGAGCAGAGGGTGGGAATTGTTATCTCGCTCTTACAAGGGGACCCTCAATCTTGGGCGTTCTCTATTCCTCCAGGCTCCCCAGATCTCCAGTCAGTGGATCGATTTTTTATCTGCCCTGGGTCTGGTATATGATGATCCGGATCGAGTCTCCCTTGCTGAAACAAGGTTACGTAAAATACGGCAAGGAAATCGTCCAGCGGAGGAATATTCTTCTGAGTTCCGTAGATGGGCAACAGATACTCAGTGGAATGACCCAGCTCTTAGGAGCCAGTTTTGTCAAGGGTTGTCTGACAAATTAAAAGATGTGTTGGCTCAGTATGATTCTCCTCCATCACTGGAGGCTGCTATGGCCCTCGCTATTCGCATTGATAGACGTCTTCGGGGAAGACGCGAGGTAACTCCGCCCCCTGTGATGACTCCACCTAAAGTCCCTTATACTGAGGTTCCCCTGGTCTGTTCTGAGGAACCCATGCAGTTGGGAGGGTTTTTTTTTGGGGTTTCCAATTTGGGGGGACATGGTTGCCGGGAGGTACAAATTTTGGCCCAACGTCTATTTCTATTGATTTAAATTTTTGGGGAAGGGAGTGGGCAAATTAAAAATGACTTAAGGGCAAAAAAAAACAAATTTTTTTTTTTGGAGGGTTTCTTTTTTTTGGATTTTTCAAAAAAAACCCAAATTTTGAACCAGAAAAAACTGGGGTGTTTTTAAGTAAATTTTGAGAGGTTTTTCGGTGCAGACTTTGCCCCTTTTTGGGGATTTTGGGGGAAAATTCCAGAGGGGGGTTAATTCCCCTTTTCCCCATATGCCAATGTTTTTTATGCCTTTCTCTAATTTTTTTTTTTAAAATACCGGGTTTTTTTTCCAAATTTTTTTAATTTTTTATTGGGGGGGGGGATTTAGGGGGCCCCCCTATTCAGGCTGTTTTTTTTTTAATTAAAATTTAAAAAAAAGGTGAAAGGGGGGGTTTTTCAAATTTAAGGGAATGGGGTGGGTTTTCTCCAAAAAAATTTTTAAATTTTCCCCGGGGGGGGGTTTACCCAAAGTTTGTTCCAAAATTTCTTGGATTTTTTGGCCCCCCTTCTTTTTTTTTTTTAAAAAACCCCTTAAAAAATTCCCCCCCCCGTTCCCCCTTTTTGGGGGTAATTAAGGGTTTTTGGGGGGGGTTTTCCAGGGGGGCGGGGTTGGCATTTAACGCAGAGAGGGTTTTGGTTTCAAAATCACCGGGCCCCCCCCCGGGGGGGGGTAAAGGGGGGGGAAAAAAAGGGTCGAGAATCGCCTTTAAATTTAACTTTCCCCCTGAGGGTTTTTTTTTTTAAAAAAAATTTTTTTTTTTTTTTTGGGGGGGGAAAATTAAAAATTTTTTTTTTTTTCCCCCGGTTTTTTTTTGGGCCAAATTTTTTTTTTTTTGGGGTTTTTTTGAAGGGAAATTAAAAAAAATTTAAAACTTGGGGGTTTAAAAAAAAAGGGGTTTTTTTTTTTTTGGAAAAGGGGGGAAAAAAAAAAAGGGGGGGGGGGTTTTTTAAAACAAAAATTTTTTTTTTTTTCGTTTTTTGGCCCCCTTTTTTTGGGGGGGTTTTTTTTTTAAAAAAGGGGGGAAAAAAGCAATTTCCCCCGGGGTTACCCCCAAAAAAATTGGGGGGGGGGGGGGGGGGAAAAAAAAAAATTTCCGGGGTTTTAAAGGGGGGGAAGGGGTTTTTTAAAAAAATTTTTAAAAAAACCCTTTTTGGGGTTTTTTGGGGAAAAAACCCAAAAAAAATTTTTTTTAAAGGGGAAAAAGGGGGAAAAAAAAATTTTTTAAAAAAATTTTTAAAAGGGGGGGTTTTTTTTTTTTTTTTCCCCTTTTTTTTTTTTCCCCCCCCAAAAAAGCCCTTTTTTTTTTTAAAAATTTTTTTTTTAAATTTTTTTGGGTTTTTCCCGGGGTTTTAAAAAAAAAAGGGTTTTTTTTTTTTTTTTTCCCTTTTTTTTTTTTGGGTTTTTTTTGGGGGGTTTTTTTAAATTTTTTTAAAAAAAAAAAAATTTTTAAAAAACCCCCAAAAACCCCCCCCCCCCCCCAAAGGTTCCCCCCGGGAAAAAAATTTTCCCCCTTTTCCCCCCCAAGGGGTTTTTTCCCCCCCTTTTTTTTTTAAAAAAAATTTTCCGGGGAAAAAATTTTTTTTTAAAATTTTTTTGGGTTTTGGGGGGGCTTTCCAAAAAACCGGGGAAATTTTTTTTTTGGGTTTTGGGGTTTTTTGGGGAAAAACCAAAATTTTTTTAATTTTTTTTTTTTAAAAAAATTTTTTTTTTTGGGGTTTTTTTTAATTTTTTTTTTGGGGCCCAAAAAAAAATTTAAAAAAAAATTTTAAAATTGGGAAAAAAAAAAGGAAAAAAGGGGGAATTTAAAATTTGGGGAAAAAAGGGGGGAAAAAAAGGGGGGGCCCAAAAAAAAAAAAAAAAAACCCCCCCCCCCAAATTTTAATTTTAAAAGGGCCCCCCC
>JARQOD010008627.1:0-34846 GCA_033576555.1 Oophaga sylvatica
GGAAGGGAAGGAGCACCGTTTTTAAATGCAGACTTTGATGAATGGTCTGCGGGTGTCATGTCACGTTTGGAAAGCCCCTGATGTGCCTAAACAGTAGAAACCCCCCACAAGTGACTCCATTTTGGAAACTAGACCCCCCCAAGGAACTTATCTAGATGTGTGGTGAGCACTTTGAACCCCCAAGTGCTTCACAGAAGTTTTATAACGTAGAGCCGTGAAAATAAAAATATCATATTTTTTTCCACAAAAATAATCTTTTTGCCCCAAATTTTTATTTTTCTAAGGGTAACAGGAGAAATAGGACCCCAAAAGCTATTGTGCATTTTGTCCTGAGTATGCTGATACCCCATATGTGGGGGGGAACCACTGTGATCGCCTTACTGCGATCTTTGGGAGGCACAATGAACAAATCCACAAAAGGTGAAGAATTGGTTTTCTTTTTTGCGCCGTTCCTCGTGCGGTATTAGTGATTAGGCGACTTTATTCCTCGGGTCAGTGCGATTACAGCGATACCAGATTTACACCCTTTTTTCATGTTTAGCTTCTGTCACACACTAAAAGACGCTTTTTTTTGGAATAATTTTTTGTAAGAAATTTTTGCATCGCCGTATTTTGAGAGCTATAATTTTTCCATATTTCGGCCGACAGAGTTATCTATGGGCTTATTTTTTGCGGGACGAGCTGACGTTTTTATTGGTACCATATTCAGGCACATAACGTTTTTTGATCGTTTCCTATTCCGATTTTTGTGGAATCAGAATGAACAAAAACCAGCAATTCAGGAATTGTTTTTTTTTTTTTTTTCCTCCGTTCCGTGTGTGGTAAAATTGATAAAGCAGCTTTATTCTTCGGGTCACTACGGTTACGGCGATTCCTCATTTATATATTTTTTTTTATGTTTTGGTGTTTTTTACACAATAAAAAATTTTATAGAAAAAATAATTATTTTTGCATCAGTTTATTCCGCGAGCTATAACTTTTTTATTTTTTCGCTGATGATGCTGTATAGTGGATTGTTTTTTTGCGGGACAAGATGACGTTTTCAGCGGTACCATGATTATTTATATCTGACTTTTTGATCGCGTGTTATTGCACTTTTTCCAAGCGGTATAATGATACCGCTTGGAAAAAGTATAATTTACTACTTTTTTGTGTTTTTTTTTTACGGCTTTCACTGAAGGGGTTAACTATGGTTACGCTTTTATAGATGGGATTTTTACGGACGTGGCGATACCAAACATGTGTATGTTTTTTGTTTTTTATTTTTTTTTATTACATAAAAATGTGTATTTTTTAGGGGATTTTTTTTAAATTATTTTTTAATATTTTTTTTACAATTTTTTTTAAAAAATGATTTTTTTTAACTTGTCCCTTTATGGGACTTTCACTTTTTTTACTTTTTATTGCAGTTACAATGCATTGCAATGCTCTGGCATTGCAATGCATTGCAACTATAGTGGAAGCTGCTGTGACATGATCACAGCAGCTTTCCATAGCTAGATGACCCGGAGGTTGTCATGACAACCCCCGGGTCATCAAGGCAGAGATCGGCCCCTGCAAATACATTGCAGGGTGCTGATCTGAGGCAGAGGGAGCTCCCGACCCTCTGCCTCCCCCCCTGAGCGCTGCGATCGCGCTCGATCGCAGCAGTCAGGGGGTTAACAGCCAGGTTCGGTGGGGGCTCCGCTCCTGGCTGTCAGTGCAGGAAGCCTGGCCACTGCAGCGCCGGCTCCTGCACTGATCGCGCTGGGGAAGCTTTCGTGTGCGATCTCTGCTGTGTTTGGTCAGTCAGATTGACTGACCAAGCACAGCGCTGTAGGTGCGGGGACCGACGGCAAAGGTCCCCGCACCGCTTGCCGTGCCTGTCAGCTGTCTGTGACAGCTGTCGGCACTGATCTACCACTGCGTGTTTACACGCAGTGGTAGATCAAAGCCATGACGTGCAGAGTCCGTCCTGGTGCCGGAACTGGCACCTTGCCATGACGGACTCTGCACGTCAGTGGACATTAAGGGGTTAAAAGCGATATAGTAAATCTCCCCATAGCTGTCAGCTGAATGAGGGCTTGGTCGATTGTTTGGCTGGCAGCTATCTCTCTGGACTAACAGTGTCGGTCTGGGTTGCCATGGGCCCACCAATAACATTGACTTGGGGAAGCCCACTTTTCACCTGCATACAATATTACACTACGATTGTTCACAAATTTACCTATATCTCTATATAATAAAAAACTGGGTAGTTTGGTCAATAAATGAGGAGCTGCTGCTTTTTTCTGTGCAGAGTGAATCAAGAGAATTATGTCAAGTACTGCCCATATGATAGGGTTGGTGGCCCAGATCTGCACAGGGGCCCACCGGCGGATTCCCCTGCTCCACTATGGGCCAGTCCAAGCCTGTCCACTAATCGGACAAACCCTTTTCAATCTGTATTTTTTCCCCCTTTTAAAATAATAACACCTATACTCACCTGTCTCTCCCAGGGATCGCATGACATTATTATGTCACGCAATCCCTGCTGCCAATCAGTGCTGGCTTCTTTCTCCCTGCCTTTGGACGAATCACATACATACGGAGGAAGTGAGAGAGCAGCAGATCGCACTTCCTCACTTCCTGTGATTTGTTTTGTCACGCGATCTCCAGGAGAACCAGAGCTGACACTGCTGGAATGGGGCTAGTGCCGGAGGTGAGTATACGTGTTATTATCTTCCTGGGGGCAATTATAGGGACTTAGAACAGGTTGTCTGAGTCTAGGACAACCCATTTAAGATTAACAACTTTTGGCTGGCAGTTATCCAATATGTATGAGTAGATGACTCAGTATAACTAAAAAAAAAGAACTGTAATCAAGGTTCCATAACTAAAGGTACTGCCACACTAAACAATCCCGCTAGCGATCACGATAACGACGCATACTAATGCGATCGCTAGCGGGATTGTTTCTATATCGCTAAATGCGGCCACATTTAGCGATATAGTTAACGACGCTATCGCCGTTAGCGATCTTCTTAACGACTTTAGCGGTACAAAAGTACAGCTAAATCGCTAAGAAAAGGTGCCACACTAGCGATTTATACTTACCCAGCGGGAGTGCCGACGAGAAAATAGGGTCCGGAACGATTCCAGCGACGAGCGAGATCACAGCAGGAAGCTCGTCGCTGGAAGCTGCCGCACTGAACAATATCGCTAACGGGATCGCTAAATAGTGACGTTTTTTAGCGATCCCGTTAGCGATATTGTTTAGTGTGACATACCCTTTAGTGTAAGTGAGGAACAGGACTGAGTACTGTGATTTTACTACCAATAACGTGAAATACATGCTTAGCATGGTTTACTGAATTATGGTAATACAAGATACAGTATTTCAAGAGTTAAATAAAAAAGTAAGTGACTCATTTCACATTTTTAAATTCACATCCCAATTAACCATTTCTCACAGAATAATTATCACCTTTGCTCCTACTGAGCTTCTTTCCCCTTTCTCATTTGTTAATTTTTCCATTACCCATCCTCAGCACCTTTTGCCAGTCAGAGAAGCTTCCCAGTCTAATGCAATGTTAATCTCTATCACCTTTAAGCAGATTGACTGGCAGATCCTTCATGCTTCATAGTTAAGATGTATCCGTGAAAGCATTGTTAATGCCCATCTAAAAATAGGAGACTCAGAGAACACTACTGTAGCTTCAAATACACCAACATAAAGCAGGAATACGCTTCCATCATCAGTATACAGGAGACATTTCTCTGGAATTATGGGCTAGAATTTACTGCAAATAAAACCGGGATCAAAATATTCATTCATTGTTAAATGATGTCATTTATGAAAACTATTACATAGGAAATGTGATAATCAATAGTAACATATTAAAATTTTCAAATAAACTGGAGATACAAGAATGAAAGTTGTCATTAAAGCCAAATCTCTAGGAAATTGCTACAAATGCACAACAAATTCTTAATCACCACAATTCAATTTGATTTGTTCTAAACCAGCAAAATAGCAGCCAGCCATCTGACATTTTTCTGGTCTTTTTCTTTAGCGCCGGGAACAGTTTTTTTAAAAATATTACACTCATCTTGGGGTGCGACACATATAATAGACATCAATGATCTGAGTGTAGCCAAGACTGCTTGGGGCATGTCGGAGGCCAAGAAGTCAGTGCAGAAAGATTGGAGGGAGCAAGCGGAGGACTGTGCGGGAGCTGCTGTAGCAGGTGGGGTGACAAGCTGAGCATATTATTTTATCATTTTTTATAGAAGACCTCCCATCAAAATTTGTATCCTTTTAATATGTTGCAATCATCATATTATACGGCACCGTTTACTTACAATTGCTCAGTTTGCCTTTCTACTCAGATAATTCTTCTCTTATCCATTAGGTCTATGACGCCACCTGATTAAAACTGACTAGCGGATTCCATCTAAGCTCTGTGTAGAAACAAGAAGTCTCTTTTCCCTTCATGAGTCATCAGTGCAGCCACTCTGACCTTCTCTGCTGGACCAGAAGATATGATATGACCACCAGTCATTTCACACTGCAGCCAATCTGTGTCCTTAGTGGTCAGGTGACTGGTGTTTGTCATCTATTCCAGGGTTCCCCAACTCCAGTCCTCAAGGCCCACCAACAGGTCATGTTTTTAGGATTTCCTTAGTAGTGCCCAGGTGATAATTGCATCACCTGTGCAATCCAAAGGAAATCCTGAAAACATGACCTGTTGGTTTGCCTTGAGGACTGGAGTTGGGGAACCCTGATCTATTCCATTGTGTTGAAGACAGTTGAAGTTAGAGTGCTTAAAAAGGTGTGGTCATTGGTAAGGGTGTGGCTTACAGTACTAAAGGTCACGCCTCTGGGCCTACCTGAGTAATTCTAGCATGTGGAAGATACTGTATGCGAAAAGTTAACATAAGATAAAATCTCTATAAGGATAGGTGCACATGGTCAGTAAATGCTGCAGGTTGGACGCTGCATGTACATCCACAGCATCAAACCCACAGTGTCCAGATGTTGCAGCATAGTGGATGGGATTTCAAGAAATCCCATGCCCACTATGCATCCACACAGGGCCGGCTCCAGGTTTTTATGGGCCCCGGGCGAAAGAGCCTCAGTGGGCCCCTTTAACACAAACCACAATTCATGATGCACAGATACGGCAGAGAAATATAGGTACAGTACAATGCCAAATACTTCACTTCTTCCATTACATGAGTGATATCTATTGTAAATTGTACAATAGCTCAAAAACCGCCAAATCCTCGCAGTGCACAGTACAGACTGGACAGTACAGTCCTCCATACAATATTATGGGCACCACATAGTCTCCCCTGTTATGTTTTGGTAGCTGAGGAGAGCAGGCAAAAACGGCAATACACCAGAGAGGTTGGAATCTACTGGATTGCAGTACCCTGACTAACCACCACAACTAAAGGCAGCCGTGGAGCGTACCTACGTTGGTCCTAGACGCCTCGTCACAGCCTGAGAGGTAAACTACACCTAAAGATAGAAAGAGGAAAAGCTATCTGCCCCGTAGCAGATCCTCAAAGAACATAGGAAGCCCCCAAACATGTAATGGCGGTTAGACAAGAGAAAATAAAGACACAGACAGAAAATAGTATGAGCAAACGTTGGGGCCCAAACTTCCTAGACAGAAAAGGATAGGAAGGACACTTACTGCAATCACAAAAAACCCTAAAAAGTACCAACTCTACTAATTACAAAAACACATGAGATCACACAACCTCTACCACCTAAATTAGTTCTCTGGTGTAACAAAACTAAACCGCAGCCACTGAAAAAACTGGAAAAGGCAAATGAACAAATAACAGAGGCTCAGATAAACTGAGAGGAGCACAAGCCCCCAGGAGGGGACCTGGCTGACCTCCACAAGAGTGCAGAAAACAATGCAAAAAGCAAGCACAGAAATAAAAACAGAAAATGTCTTATCTGAGAGCAGGAGAAGAGGCAAAATTCAGCAGGCTTCCAAGTGAACCAGGCACAACAGCAGTTAGACAAGAACAATTGATCACCGGCAACCCTGATGGGAGGGAACCTCCCTTATATAGGACCAGTCTGTAACTCCTGATTGCCAATCCTCACTAAATGGCTCAGCACTGTCTGCAACCATCAGAGGGAGCTTCTGCTCAGAACTCATCTCCAACACATTCACAACAGTACCCCCCCTTGAGGAGGGGTCACCGAACCCTCACTTGGGCAACCAGGTCGGTCAGGATGAGCTCTGTGATACGCACGGATCAGTCTCCTAGCATGGATGTCTGAAGCAAACACCCAAGAATTGTCCTCCTGACCATAACCTCTCCACTTAACCAAATACTGAAGTTTCCGTCTAGAAAAACGAGAATCCAATATTTTCTCAACCACATACTCCAGATTGCCCTCCCATAGGAACTATGACTGCGCTATTGAATTAGTGCCTGGTAGTAAATTCCCTAAAGGTCGCCTTTTTAACTTGTCTGTACCTGAACATGAGGCTATGCGGTCTTATATCAAGGAGTCATTGGAGAAGGGTCATATCACACCATCCTCTTCACCCTTGGGTGCCGGTTTTTTCTTTGTGGCCAAAAAGGATGGTTCATAAAGGCCGTGTATTGATTATCATCTCTCGAACAATATCACTGTGAAATATCAATATCCGTTACCCTTGATTTCTGACCTGTTTTCCAGGGTGAAAAGTGCTACTTGGTTTACCAAGCTTGACCTCAGGGGGGCGTATAACCTTATTCGCATTAAGCACGGGGATGAATGGAAGACGGCATTCAATACCCCAGAGGGGCATTTTGAGTACCTAGTGATGCCCTTTGGGCTCACTAATGCTCCTTCTGTCTTCCAGTCCTTCATGAATGACATTTTCAGGAATTTTGTGGATAAATTTCTGATTGTTTATTTGGATGATATCTTGATTTTTTCCAATGACTGGGACTCTCATGTGAAACATGTTCGGACTGTGTTCCAGATTTTGAGAGGGAATGCTCTGTATGTGAAGGGATCAAAGTGTCTTTTTGGCGTACAGAGGATCTCATTTCTGGGATTCATTTTGTCCCCATCTGTTATTGAAATGGACCCGGTCAAGGTTCAGGCCATCTGTGATTGGGTCCAACCTACTTCATTAAAGGCTCTTCAGAGATTCTTGGGTTTTGCCAATTTTTTTCGTAAATTTATTGGTAATTTCTCTGTTATTGTTAAACCATTGACTGATTTGACCAAAAAGGGTTCTGATGTGGTGAATTGGCCTCCTGAGGCAGTCTCTGCGTTTCAGGAACTTAAGCAGAGATTCACTTCTGCTCCTGTTCTACGACAGCCTGATGTTTCTCTGCCATTTCAGGTGGAGGTTGATGCCTCTGAAATTGGGGCAGGTGCCGTTTTGTCCCAAAGAGATCCAGAGACCTCTAAAAGTAACCCTTGTGCCTTTTTCTCTCGAAAATTTTTTCCAACTGAACGTAATTATGACGTGGGTAATCAGGAGTTATTGGCCATGAAGTGGGCTTTTGAAGAGTGGAGACATTGGCTGGAGGGAGCCAAACATCAGGTGGTGGTCCTCACGGACCATAAGAATCTGGTTTATCTGGAATCAGCCAAGCGACTTAATCCTAGACAGGCCAGGTGGGCCTTGTTTTTCACACGTTTTAATTTTGTGGTTTCCTTTCTTCCTGGCACTAAGAATGTTAAGGCGGATGCCCTATCGAGGAGTTTCCTTGCGGACTCTCCTGAGTTATCTGATCATGCTGTTATTTTGAAAGAGAGTGTAGTTCTTTCCGCCATCTTGCCCAATTTGAGACTGGCTCTGGAAGGGTGTCAGGAGGATAAACCCGAGCGCTGCTCTATTGGGAAATTGTTTGTCCCAGACCGGTGGAAAAAGAGTGTGATGTCTGAGATTCATTGTTCCGCGTTGGCTGGTGATACTGTTATGGAGATACTGAGGAGAGCAGGCAAAAACGGCAATACACCAGAGAGGTTGGAATCTACTGGATTGCAGTACCCTGACTAACCACCACAACTAAAGGCAGCCGTGGAGCGTACCTACGTTGGTCCTAGATGCCTCGTCACAGCCTGAGAAGCTAACTACACCTAAAGATAGAAAGAGGAAAACTATCTGCCCCGTAGCAGATCCTCAAAGAACATAGGAAGCCCCCAAACATGTAATGGCGGTTAGACAAGAGGGAATACAGACACAGACAGAAAATAGTATGAGCAAACGTTGGGGCCCAAACTTCCTAGACAGAAAAGGATAGGAAGGACACTTACTGCAATCACAAAAAACCCTAAAAAGTACCTACTCTACTAATTACAAAAACACCTGAGATCACACGACCTCTACCACCTAAATTAGTTCTCTGGTGTAACAAAACTAAACCGCAGCCACTGAAAAAACTGGAAAAGGCAAATGAACAAATAACAGAGGCTCAGATAAACTGAGAGGAGCACAAGCCCCCAGGAGGGGACCTGGCTGACCTCCACAAGAGTGCAGGAAACAATGCAAAAAGCAAGCACAGAAATAAAAACAGAAAATGTCTTATCTGAGAGCAGGAGAAGAGGCAAAATTCAGCAGGCTTCCAAGTGAACCAGGCACAACAGCAGTTAGACAAGAACAATTGATCACCGGCAACTCTGATGGGAGGGAACCTCTCTTAAATAGGACCAGTCTGTAACTCCTGATTGCCAATCCTCACTAAATGGCTCAGCACTGTCTGCAACCACCAGAGGGAGCTTCTGCTCAGAACTCATCTCCAACACATTCACAACACTCCCCTCATCACCCATATAATACCCCATGCAGGATGTCACCCTCCCATCCCCCATATAATGCTCCATTCAAAATACTGGACCCAATATAATGCTCCATACAAAATACTGGACCCAATATAATGCTCCATACAAAATATGGAACTCTCCTCTGCGCTGTGCTGCATTCTGCACTGTTTCGGCTCAGGAAAGGGCACTGTGGAAAGAGTCCCCATTATCATTGCCTCCCCATCATCATCGCCTCCCCATTATCACCAATGCCTGCCCATCATCATCATCGCCTCCCCATCATTATCATGGCCTCCCCATTATCATCAATGCCTGCCCATCATCATCATGGCCTCCCCATCATCATCAATGCCTGCCCATTATCATCAATGTCTCCCCATCATCATCAATGCCTGCCCATTATCATCAATGCCTCCCCATCATCATCATGGCCTCCCCATTATCATCAATGCCTGCCTATCATCATCATGGCCTCCCCATCATCATCAATGCCTGCCCATATATATCAATGCCTGCCATCATCTATGTCGCTCCCATTATCATGATTGCCTCCCCATCATCACAATGCCTGTCCATTATTCATCGCCTCCCATCATACATGTAACAATGCCCCCCCACAATCACAGACAGCCGCAGGCACAAGCACCTCTCAAATACATACACACACTACAAAAGCACCGCCATCATAACACACTGATATCAACACAAGACAATAGAGCACAAACCACCAACACAATCACCACACACACACCTCACCTGTCCGGCTTCCGCGCGTCTCTGCCACAGCGGTCCGCTGAATTATGGGGGGGGCCCAGTGGGCGCTGCACCACTACTGGGCCCGGGCGTGCCGACGGCGCAGTGGGCCCCCCGCCTGCTCTGGGCCGCACTTCATGCCCTGGTGCTGTTGGCTGCGGGTGCTGACGCGCCTGCTCCACAGTGCCATCTCACCTGGAGACGGATGCGGTGTCTTTCAGACTGCAGTCTTAGCAAGATAATTTCACCCATACATGTATTGGACTGTGATTCCGTCACAGTTCAATGAACATGCGGATCACTGTGCTCAGAAGGTTCAGCAGCGAACATGTGCTGCGTCATGGTTCCTGCAGTGTGCACCTACCTAGGCTTTGTGCTACATTGCATTTTTTCAGCTTTTTGTTACAAAATCTGAAGGGATCAGTGTGATTCACCAAGCAAACGTGAATGAGAATTCCTGTGTTCATGCACATTTGCATTTTTTGCTTGCAGATTTGGTGCAGATTTAGTCTGCAGCATGTCAATTCCTTCAGTGTTTCTGCAGTATTTTTTCACCAATTGACTTCAATGAAGTGAGATAAAAACGCTACAAAAACGCAGGTTTAAAATGGTTTTGGATTTGCTTTGCCTTTACAGCGTTTATTGCATGTGTTTGTAGACAGTAGTGAAGGCTATTGACATAGATAATAGAGATAGATAATTATATATATATATATATGGCATACAGACATACAGTTGTGCTGAAAAGTTTACATACCCCGGCAGAATTTTTGCTTTCTTGGCCTTTTTTCAGAGAATATGAATGATAATACCAAAACTTTTTTTCCACTCATGGTTAGTGGTTGGGTGAAGACATCAAACTGCTGTGTTTTCTCTTTTTATATCATAGTGACAACCCAAAACATCCAAATGACCCTCATAAAAAGTTTACATACCCTGGTGATTTTGGCCTGATAACATGCACAGAAGTTGACACAAATGGGTTTGACTGGCTACTAAAGGTAACATCCTCACCTGTGACCTCTGACAAATGCCAGGAAAATTGTTCGGGATGCAAAGAAAAACCCACAAATAACATCAGCTGAAATACTGGACTCTCTGAAAACTAGCGGTGTGGCTGTTTCAAGTTGCACAATAAGGAGGCACTTGAAGAAAAATGGGCTGCATGGTCGAGTCGCTTAGAGATGTGCGGGTCTGATTGCTCACATTCCCCACCTCTGGGTGTGGTTTAGATGTTAAAATGGACTCTGCTGGTGACACATGATTACCATGATGGGGATGGGGGCCAAGACATACCAGTATATGGATGAGGGGCCCATGCATACCAGGATAGGGATGAGGGGACCATGTATTCCAGAATGGGGATGAGGGTGTCATGCATACCAGGATAGGTATGTGGGTGCCATTCATACCAGGATGGGGATGAGAGGACATTGTATTGTATATTAGGATTGTGATGAGGGGGCCATGCATACCTGGATGGGGACGAGGGAACCATGTATTGTATATTAGGATTGTGATGAGGGGGCCATGCATACCTGGATTGGGGACATATATATATACCAGAAACCTCCTGAGGAAGAGACGAAATGCGCGTTGAGGCGCTTGGGGGACGCCACACTTGACCCACCTCTCATGCAAGTGTAGTTTGTGATTTTGCACATGCTTATGACTAATTTATGCTAGCTGAGTTAGCACTAGCAGCACCTGTAACGTACATTCTCAGCAGCCAAATCTGCACTTTTATACATGGGAAGTATTGGTATATGTGTAGGATAGCTGTCCCTATATTTTGATGGCAGCAGCCTGTTGTAGTGTGTTTAATTAGTATCTATGATATTTTGTACTATATATTGATTGTCTGTTCTGACTATAATAAAGAAACTATTTTTTATTGGCATTGTATACTGTTTAGTTCTTTTTGTGGTTTCATAATACATCAGTTTTTATGCCTAGAGATATATATGTAAGGGATAAGCTATTATATATATATACCAGGATGGGGGATATTGG
Organism: Oophaga sylvatica; assembly: GCA_033576555.1. NCBI lineage: Eukaryota > Metazoa > Chordata > Amphibia > Anura > Dendrobatidae > Oophaga > Oophaga sylvatica. The sequence continues at coordinate 11,525 of JARQOD010008627.1, forward strand.
TACAGAATTGACCACTTTTTTTTTTCTATTTTCCTCCTCTAAAACCTAGGTGCGTCTTATGGACCGATGCGTATTATGGTCTGAAAAATCTATATATACAAACTTATAACTTTTTGGTATGCTAGCCAGCCTTACAGAGAATGTCAAATCTGCTTACATTTGTATAACCAATATTGTAAGTCAAATGTCTACTGTCTTGTCTATGTCGGTGACCATCATAAATGCCATCTGTTTAAAAGTGATTATTGTAGAAATCTGTCTCTTTCTTCATGTAGGATGACTCTGTTGGATTACCAATTCTATTGGAAAATTATTACTTATGTTGCCAAACCTAAAAAAAATCATTATTGCCATCTGTCCAGTCTGGGCTTCCAGTATGTAGAGGATCAGTGAATGGTATTAGATTCCCAGCATGTGATGGGCACAAGTTATCTTAGGTGTCACAAATCGTCTTCCAAGGTGGAGGAAATAAAGCCCATTAAAAAGTGTCCTTTTTGCAATGAGAAGTCAAAATATGATTCTAATGGGTGAAATTTTTTATGGACTGTACACCACTTTTCAGAGGTAAAACGTTCCAAATTTTGCTACGCGAGAAATGTAATAAAATAAAAAATAAATACATAAAATACATTCAAATACTACAAATTTTACTAAATAACTTTATTTAGGAAAAAAATAGCAAAAATAAAAGTGTTATATATTGCATTATCAAAATTTTAAATATGTCAGCTGCCATCTGCAGAATTTTCCCAGCCATCCACGCTGACATGTAGAGGCACGGATTGCGTAAAGACTAAGGATGATCAATTAATTATGATTTAAAAAGAGAAAACACAGTAGTTTAACAATAAATGGCTTCACCCAACCACTAACCATGAGTGGAGAAAAAGTTTTGGTGTTATCATTCATAGTCTCTGAAAAAAGGCCAAGAAAGCCAAAATTCTGTAAACTTTTGAGCACAACTGTACTGTAGAACTTAGTTTGTGTGAAATGTCGTTGGGTTGAAATTAAAAACCAATATTGGCCTGCTACAGGTGTACAAATTTGGTTATTCAAAAATTGACTATTGTCATATATACTCTAGAACTCGGTTTGTGTGAAATTTTGTTGGTTTGAAATAAAATCAAAAATTGGTCAGCAATGTACAAATTTGGTTGTTCAAAAATTGACTATTGTCATATACACTGTAGAACTTGATTTGTGTGAAATGTCATTGATTTGAAATAAAATCCTAAATTGGCCTGCTACAGGTGTGCTACAGGTGTACAAATGTGGTTTATCAAAAATTGACTATTGTCATATATACTGTAAAGCTTGGTTTGTGTGAAATTTTGTTGGTTTGAAATAAAAGCAAAAATTGGCCTGGTACACGTGTACCAACTCGGTCCCCAGCCACCACTATTTCTCCTGGTGTGGTGTCCCTGCCTTGTACCAGCACATGTTCAGGAACCTCACCCATGCCCTTACTAGCACAGTTACTGGGATTGTCCACTTTACAACTGACACATGGACAAGTGCTTGTGACCAGGGATGCTATATTTCCCTGAAGGCACACTGGGTGAACATTGCGAAGGCCAGGGCTGAGTTACATCCTGGCACGGTACGTGCTATCGACCTCTAGGATTTTTGGCACTACTTCAACCAGGGTTTCCTCCACCTTTTTCATCAGCTCCTGCACACCCTCCTGCTCCTCGTCATCCTTCATCTCCAATGTGCTATCTCAGAGCAAATTATTCACATCAGCCGAAAGCTGGAAGCTCTGCACCACTGCCTTTGTGAATCGGCAACAGGCTCTACTAAAGCTAATTTGTCTAAGGAGACAAACTGCACACCGTGGCGGAGTTACTGAAAGGATTAAGAGGCAGGACAGATCTGTGGCTCTCGCCGCTGAACATACAACCAGGCATGGTTGTGTGTGATAATGGTCGTAACCTGGTGGCTGCTCTGAAGCATGGCAAGCTCACACACATACCATGCTTGGTCCATGTGTTTAGCTTGGTAATTAAGCGGTTTCTGAAAGCCTACCCAGATTTGCCAGATCTTCTGGTCAAGGTATGCCGCATCAGCGCCTAATTCCGTAAGTCAGCTACAGCCGCCGCCATTCTGGCAGTGTTGCAGCAGTGCATGCAAGTGCCAGCTCACTGGCTGGTGTGCACCATCAACACGCACTGGAACTCCACACTGCACATGCTGGAAAGGCTTTGTAAGCAGGCTTGGCCAGTTGTTGAATAACAGCTCCAACACGCCTGGGCATGGATGTCTGACATTTGTGCAGTTCTCCAAAATTTTGAGGACTCCCAACGAAGATGGTGAACAATGATGACACCATTATCAGCGCAACCATCCCGCTTCTGTGCCTACTTAAATAATCGCTGCTGATATTAAACAAGAAGTTTTGCATGTGGACCAGGTGGAGATGGAGGAAGAGGGAGATACTACCCAACCCATCTCATCTGCTCAGCGCGGATTGGGTAATAATATGGAGGTGGAGGCTAAGGAAGAGGAGGAGTAACAGGATCTGGCTGTGCAACAGAAGCTAGTACCCACACAAGCTTTGTCTCATCTCTCCTACATGGATAGTGTTGTGAATGTGTTAGAAATGAGTTCTGAGCAGAAGCTCCCTCTGGTGGTTGCAGACAGTGCTGAACCATTTAGTGAAGACTGGCAATCAGGAGTTACAGACTGGTCCTATATAAGGGAGGTTCCCTCCCATCAGGGTTGCCGGTGATCAATTGTTCTTGTCTAACTGCTGTTGTTCCTGGTTCACTTGGAAGCCTGCTGAATCTTGCCTCTTCTCCTGCTCTCAGGTAAGATTTTTTCTGCTTTTATTTCTGTGCTTGCTTTTTGCATTGTTTCCTGCACTCTTGTGGAGGTCAGCCAGATCCCCTCCTGGGGCTTGTGCTCCTCTCAGTTTATCTGAGCCTCTGTTATTTGTTCATTTGCCTTTTCCAGTTTTTTCAGTGCTGCGGCTTAGTTTTGTTACACCAGAGAACTAATTTAGGTGGTAGAGGTCGTGTGATCTCAGGTGTTTTTGTAATTAGTGAGTTGGTATTTTTTTAGGGTTTTTTGGGATTGCAGTAAGTGTCCTTCCTATCCTTTTCTGTCTAGGAAGTTTGGGCCCCAACGTTTGCTCATACTATTTTCTGTCTGTGTCTGTATTTCCCCTTGTCTAACCGCCATTACATGTTTGGGGGTTTCCTATGTTCTTTGGGGATCTGCTCCGGGGCAGATAGTTTTCCTCTTTCTATCTTTAGGTGTAGTTAGCTTCTCAGGCTGTGACGAGGCGTCTAGGACCAACGTAGGTACGCTCCACGGCTGCCTTTAGCTGTGGTGGTTAGTCAGGGTACTGCAATCCAGTAGATTCCAACCTCTCTGGTGTATTGCCGTTTTTGCCTGCTCTCCTCAGCTACCAAAACATAACAGTATCACCGGCCAAACTGAAAATTATTGGTACTCACAGAAGGGAAAAATAGTGTGGAAAAAAAAAAAAGATTGTCAGAGTTGTCAGAGATTTTTCTTTTTTTTTTCCCTCTGTTTCTCTGAGTGCTGAGGAGGATTTTTTTTATCAATGGAGCTTGCACAGTTGTCTGGCCGTGTGGATCAGCTTGCCACTGAAGTTCGGAGTATTGCTATCTATCTTGCAGGGTTGCCTGTTGTGGAACCTAGGATTCCCATGCCAGATTTGTTTTTAGGGGATCGAGCTAAATTTCTGAATTTCAAAAATAACTGTAAGTTGTTTTTTGCCTTAAAACCTAAGTCCTCAGGGAACGCAGCGCAGCAGGTTCAAATTGTCATCTCTCTCCTGCGCGGCGATCCTCAGGATTGGGCTTTTTCCCTGACACCTGGGAACCCTGTTTTGAGTAATGTCGATGCATTTTTTCTGGCTCTGGGGTTATTGTACGATGAACCTAATGTCACTGATCAAGCTGAAAAAACCTTGTTGGCATTAAATCAGGGGCTTGAGGATGCTGAGTTATACTGTCAGAAATTTCATAAGTGGGCAGTCCTGACCAAATGGAATGATGATGCTTTGGCAGCCCTTTTTCGGAAGGGTCTATCAGAGAATATAAAAGATGTTATGGTGGGTTTCCCTGCTCCCTCTGGTCTCAATGATTCTATGTCATTAGCGATTCAAATTGACAGACGTTTGCGTGAGCGTAGAGGTATGCGTGGAATAGTGTTGCCTTGTGATCCAGCTTCTGAACCCATGCAGTGTGATAGAGTGGATTCTGGGGCACAGCGTCATGAGTTTCAAAAACGCAATAGGTTATGTTGTGAATGGACTTGAAATGAGTTCTGAGCAGAGGCTCCCTCTGGTGGTTACAAGCGGTACTGGACTGTCCAGTGAAGATTGTGAGGATTGGGAATCAGGTGTTACTGACTGGTCTTATTTAAGGGAGTCGCCTTCCCATCAGGATTGCCGGTGATCAATTGTTCTGGTCTCAATCCTTGATTCCTGTTTCCTTTGTAGCCTGCTGTGTCGTGTCTGCATCTCCTGCTAACAGATAAGACATTTTCTTCTTTTTGTTTTTGTGCTTGATTTTTTGCATTTTGTCCTGCACTTCTGTGGGGGCCTTCAGGGTCCCCTCTGGGGGCTTTTGCCCTCTCAGTTTAGTTCAGCCACTGATGTTTTTTACATTTGCTTTTTCCAGTTTTTTCAGTGGCTGCTGTTTTGATTTTGTTACACCAGAGAACTAATTTAGGTGGTAGAGGTCGTGTGATCTCAGGTGTTTTTGAAATTAGTAGTGTTGGTGCTTTTCAGGGTTTTTTGGGATTGCAGTAAGTGCCCTTCCTATCCTTTTCTATTTAGATAGTTTGGGCCCCAACGTTTGCTCATACTATTTTCTGTCTGTGCCAGTATTTCTTCTTGTCTAACCGCCATTACATGTTTGGGGGCTTTCTATGTTCTTTGGGGATCTGCTCCGGGGCAGATAGCTTTCCTCTTTCTATCTTTAGGTGTAGTTAGTTTCTCAGGCTGTGACGAGGCGTCTAGGACCAACGTAGGAACGCTCCACGGCTGCCTCTAGTTGTTGTGGTTAGTCAGGGTACTGCAATCTCATAGATTCCAACTGCTCTGGTGTATTGCCTTTTTTACCTGCACTCCTCAGCTACCAAATCATAACAGTATCACCGGCCCAAAACTGAAAATTATATGGTACTCACAGAAGGGAAAAATATTGTGAAAAAAAAAAAAAAAAAGGTTGTCAGAGTTGTCAGAGATATTTTTCTGTTTGTTGCATTTTTTTTTCCCTCTGTATCTCTGGGTGCTGGGAGGATTTTTTCTCTCAATGGAGTTTGCACAGTTGTCTGGCCGTGTGGATCAGCTTGCCACTGAGGTTCGGAGAATTGCTACCTATCTTGCTAGGTTGCCTGTTGTGGAACCTAGGATTCCTGTTGTGAGTGGGCTTGAGATGAGTTCTGAGCAGAGACTCCCTCTGGTGGTTACAAGCGGTGCTGGTCTGTCCAGTGAAGATTGTGAGGATTGGGAATCAGGTGTTACTGACTGGTCTTATATAAGGGAGTCACCTTCCCATCAGGGTTGCCGGTGATCAATTGTTCTGGTCTCTATCCTTGATTCCTGTTTCCCTTGTAGCCTGCTGTGTCGTGTCTGCATCTCCTGCTAACAGATAAGACATTTTCTTCTTTTTGTTTTTGTGCTTGATTTTTGCATTTTGTCCTGCACTTCTGTGGGGGCCTTCAGGGTCCCCTCCGGGGGCTTTTGCCCTCTCAGTTTAGTTCAGCCACTGATGTTTGTACTTTTGCTTTTTCCAGTTTTTTCAGTGGCTGCTGTTTTGATTTTGTTACACCAGAGAACTAATTTAGGTGGTAGAGGTCGTGTGATCTCAGGTGTTTTTGAAATTAGTAGAGTTGGTGCTTTTCAGGGTTTTCTGGGATTGCAGTAAGTACCCTTCCTATCCTTTTCTATTTAGTTAGTTTGGGCCCCAACGTTTGCTCATACTATTCTCCTTCTGTGTCAGTATTTCTTCTTGTCTAACCGCCATTACATGTTTGGGGGCTTTCTATTATCTTTGGGGTTCTGCTCCGGGGCAGATAGCTTTCCTATATCTATCTTTAGGTGTAGTTAGTTTCTCAGGCTGTGACGAGGCGTCTAGGACCAACGTAGGAACGCTCCACGGCTGCCTCTAGTTTTGTGGTTAGTCAGGGTACTGCAATCTCATAGATTCCAACTGCTCTGGTGTATTGCCTTTTTTGCCTGCACTCCTCAGCTACCGAAACATAACAGTATCACCGGCCCAAAATTTCAAATTGTATGGTACTCACAGAAGGGAAAAAATTTGTGAAAGAAAAAACGGTTGTCAGAGTTGTCAGAGATATTTTTCTGTTTGTTGCATTTTTTTTTTTTCCCTCTGTATCTCTGGGTGCTGGGGAGGATTTTTTCTCTCAATGGAGTTTGCACAGTTGTCTGGCCGTGTGGATCAGCTTGCCACTGAGGTTCAGAGTATTGCTGCATATCTTGCTAGGTTGCCTGTTGTGGAACCTAGGATTCCCATGCCAGATTTGTTTTTAGGGGATCGAGCTAAGTTTCAGAATTTCAAAAATAATTGTAAATTGTTTTTTGCCTTAAAATCTAAGTCCTCAGGGAACGCAGCGCAGCAGGTTCAAATTGTCATCTCTCTCCTGCGCGGCGATCCTCAGGATTGGGCTTTTTCCCTGACACCTGGGGATCCTGTTTTGAGTAATGTTGATGCATTTTTTCAGGCTTTGGGGTTATTGTACGATGAGCCTAATGTCACTGGTCAAGCTGAAAAAGCCTTGTTGGCATTAAATCAGGGGCTTGATGACGCTGAGTTATACTGTCAGAGATTCCGTAGGTGGGCAGTCCTGACCAAGTGGAATAACGACGCTTTGGCGGCCCTTTTTCGGAAGGGTCTGTCAGATAATGTAAAGGATGTTATGGTGGGATTCCCTGTCCCCTCTGGTCTCAATGATTCTATGTCATTAGCGATTCAAATTGACAGACGTTTGCGTGAGCGGAGAAGTATGCGTGGAATAGTGTTGCCTTGTGAACCTGCTTCTGAATCCATGCAGTGTGATAGAGTGGTGTCTGGGGCACAGCGTCATGAGTTTCGAAAGCGCAATGGGTTATGTTTCTACTGTGGTGATGCCTCTCATGCTATTTCAGTCTGCCCTAAGCGGGGAAGATGTTTTGCACGCTCAGTTGTCTTGGGTAGTGTTCAGACTAAGTTTTTATTAACTGTCACTCTGATATGCTCTCTGTCCTCATTTTCTGCTCAGGCTTTCGTTGATTCGGGAGCAGCTATTAACCTGATGGATTATGATTTTGCTAAACGTTGTGGGTTTCCCTTGATACCCCTACAGAAGTCTATTCCCCTACTGGGGATCGATTCTACCCCTTTGGCTGAGAATAAACCTCAGTTCTCTACTCAGGTGATAATGAGGGTTGAACCTGATCATCAAGAGTACTGCAAATTTTTGGTTCTGTATAATCTGCATGATATTATCGTACTGGGTTTCCCTTGGTTACAGTCTCATAATCCTGTTTTGGATTGGAAATCTGTGTCTGTAACCAGTTGGGGCTGCCAATGTGTTAATACCAACACTCCTGTTTTTTCTGCCTCCCCCAGGCTCAGGATGTTCCTGACTTTTTGATTGATTTTTCTGATGTATTTAGCGAAAGTAAATCTGCATCCTTGCCTCCCCATAGGAGCTATGACTGCGCTATTGAATTAGTGCCTGGTAGTAAATTCCCTAAAGGTCGCCTTTTTAACTTGTCTGTACCTGAACATGACGCTATGCGGTCTTATATCAAGGAGTCATTGGAGAAGGGTCATATCAGACCATCCTCTTCACCCTTAGGTGCCGTTTTTTTCTTTGTGGCCAAAAAGGATGGTTCATTAAGGCCGTGTATTGATTATCGTCTTTTGAACAATATTACTGTGAAATATCAATATCCGTTACCCTTGATTTCTGACCTGTTTTCCAGGGTGAAAAACGCTACTTGGTTTACCAAGCTTGACCTCAGGGGGGCATATAACCTTATTCGCATTAAGCACGGGGATGAATGGAAGACGGCATTCAATACCCCGGAGGGGCATTTTGAGTACCTTGTGATGCCCTTTGGGCTCACTAATGCTCCTTCTGTCTTCCAGTCCTTCATGAATGACATTTTCAGGGATTTTGTGGATAAATTTCTGATTGTTTATTTGGATGATATCTTGATTTTTTCTAATGACTGGGACTCTCATGTGAAACATGTTCGAACTGTATTCCAGATTTTGAGAGAGAATGCTCTGTATGTGAAGGGATCAAAGTGTCTTTTTGGCGTACAGAGGATCTCATTTTGGGATTCATTTTGTCCCCATCTGTTATTGAAATGGACCCGGTCAAGGTTCAGGCCATCTGTGATTGGGTCCAACCTACTTCATTAAAGGCTCTTCAAAGATTTTTGGGTTTTGCCAATTTTTATCGTAAATTTATTGGTAATTTCTCGGTTATTGTTAAACCATTAACTGATTTGACCAAAAAGGGTTCTGATGTGGTGAATTGGCCTCCTGAGGCAGTCTCTGCATTTCAGGAACTTAAGCAGAGATTCACTTCTGCTCCTGTTCTACGGCAGCCTGATGTTTCTCTGCCATTTCAGGTGGAGGTTGATGCCTCTGAAATTGGGGCAGGTGCCGTTTTGTCCCAAAAAGATCCAGAGACCTCTAAAAGTAACCCTTGTGCCTTTTTCTCTCGAAAATTTTCTCCTACTGAACGTAATTATGACGTGGGTAATCGGGAGTTATTGGCCATGAAGTGGGCTTTTGAAGAGTGGAGACATTGGCTGGAGGGAGCCAAACATCAGGTGGTGGTCCTTACTGACCATAAGAATCTGGTTTATCTGGAATCTGCCAAGCGACTCAATCCTAGACAGGCCAGGTGGGCCTTGTTTTTCACACGTTTTAATTTTGTGGTTTCCTTTCTTCCTGGCACTAAGAATGTTAAGGCGGATGCCCTCTCGAGGAGCTTCCTTGCGGACTCTCCTGAGTTATCTGATCCTTCTGTTATTTTGAAAGAGGGTGTAGTTCTTTCCGCCATCTCACCTAATTTGAGACTTGCTCTGGAGGGGTGTCAGGAGGATAGGCCCGAGCGCTGCCCTGTTGGAAAATTGTTTGTCCCGGACCAGTGGAAAAAGAGTGTGATGTCTGAGATTCATTGTTCCGCGTTGGCTGGGCATCCCGGAATTTTGGTACCAGAGACTTGGTTAGTCGGTCCTTTTGGTGGCCTACCTTGTCTCGTGATGTCAGGGAATTTGTGCAGTCCTGCGGGACTTGCTCTCGCTCCAAGCCTTGCTCTCGCTCTAGTGGTTTGTTGATGCCATTGCCTGTGCCCAAGAGACCATGGACCCATATCTCTATGGATTTCATTTCCGACCTTCCTGTTTCTCAGAGAATGACCGCCATCTGGGTGATTTGTGATAGGTTTTCCAAGATGATACATCTTGTGCCATTACCTAAGTTGCCTTCCTCCTCTGAATTGGTGCCGTTGTTCCTTCAGCACGTGGTTCGTTTACACGGCATTCCTGAGAACATAGTGTCTGACAGAGGAGTCCAGTTTGTTTCCAGATTTTGGAGGACTTGGTGTTCATTGTCTTTCTCCTCAGCATTTCATCCTCAGACAATGGTCAACTGAGAGAACAAAACATTGGAGCTTATCTATAGCAGTCTTGTGTCTTGGGTGACGAGGAAAACACATGAGTCATAGGTTGATATGAATGACTTGTATACTTCATACAAGCATGCAGAAAAGGTCACACAGTTTGCAGGAACAGAGGCAGGAGAACACAGCAGGCCAGAGTAACTTCAAGCTCTACAATAACTCTCCAAGCAGGTTCAGGATCTCTTCTCTGTACCGTAATTCCTCTGCAAACATGGATTCACCAGACAGCAGGTTTCCAGAGTCCAAAAGTGTTCCAAAGTTCCTCAGTAGGAAATAGCTGGAGTCCAAAATCCTAGGTTTCCAGGAGTCAGGTCACAGGCTGACTGAGGCTTGATTCAGGAGCACTGATTGTTCAGCTGAGGCTGCTTAAGAAGCAAGAGGGAGAGAATCAGGGCGGGAACATGAAAACTGGAAACTCCATATTAACTGAGGGCAAGAGCTGCAGAAAGACAGAAAGCAAAATGGCCGACGGAAAACTGAGTTTCAAGGAACATGTCAAAAGAGACAAAGAACCTTACATTACTCCCCCCTTAAGGACAACCTCCGGTTGACCTCAGACCAGGCTTGTCAGGGTACCTCTGATGAAACTGGCGGAGCAGGCGAGGAGCATTTACATTATTGACTGGTTCCCATGAGTTGTCCTCCACTGGGTAGCCCTGCCATTTAATCAAATATTGCAACTGATTTCTGTACAACCTGGAATCTAGAATCCTTTCCACCATAAATTCTTCCTGACCATCGACCAGCACTGGGTCAGGGCAAGGAGAAGAGCGTCCAGGAAACGTATTGGGTGTTGCAGCCTTTAGTAGGGATACATGAAAGACAGGGTGGATTCTCATAGTTCTGGGCAGTTGAAGACGACAAGCAACAGCACTTATAATCTTACTGATCTTATAAGGTCCAATGTACTTATGTCCCAATTTAGACGATGGAATCTTTATTTTAAGATTTCTGGTTGACAGCCAGACCAAATCTCCTACCTTGAAAGCTGGTGCAGGTTTACGAAATTTATCTGCTGCTTTCTTGTACCTTTCCTGAGCCAATTCTAGATTTTCCTTTAGAAGATCCATATTCTTTTGTAAAGAAGTGATTCTTTCAGCCACTGCCGGCAAGGGCGTATCTATGGGAAATCGAGGAAGAATGTTAGGATGATAACCTAGATTGGAGTAAAAAGGAGACTGCTTAGTGGAGGCGCTCTGAGAGTTATTATAAGAGAACTCAGCCAGTGGAAGTAGATCCACCCAATCATCTTGTAGGTGGCAGATAAAGCAGCGGAGATACTGCTCCAGGGTCTGATTGGTTCGTTCTGTCTGTCCATTAGTCTGGGGATGAAAAGCAGAAGAAAGGTTTACTTTAATGTCCAATGCGGCACAGAAATTTTGCCAAAACCTTGAAGTGAATTGCACCCTCGATCCGAAATGACCTCATCCGGTACTCCATGTAAGCGAAACACATTCTTAATCATCAAGTCTGATGTCTGTTTTGCAGTGGGTAAGCCGACACAAGGGATAAAATGAGCTGCCTTTTTTAGACGATCAACCACCACTAGAATGGTGTTCTTCCCTTAGAGGTTGGTAACTCCACAATGAAGTCCATAGAAATGGATCCCCACGGGCGGGACGGGGTGGGAAGAGGTTGTAACAGACCAGTTGGTGAGGAGCGAGGTGTTTTGCATCTTGCACAGACTTCACATGAAGTGACATAGTTTAAAACATCTTTCCTGTAAGTGGGCCACCAAAAGAAACGAGAAAGAAATTCTTGTGTCTTTAGAATTCCCCTATGCCCGGCTATCTTGGAATCGTGGATGAGTTGCAATACTCTCAATCTGACTGTTTCAGGTATATACAGACGTTGTCCCTGAATCCACACACCATTCTTAAAGACAAGACTTACGTCCCTTGGGGGTTGAGCCAACAAAGAATCCGCATGGTATGCTTCCTTGATGTCCTTAAGTAGGTCTTGATTATGAATCACTCCCAGGAATCTAGAGTCAGGAAGAATAGTCTTAGGAGGAGTAAGTGGACGTGTCTCTGCTGAATGAATCCTAGAGAGTGCATCAGCCTTTCCATTGCGCGATCCTGGTCTATAAGAAATGACAAAATTAAATTGGTTTAGGAAAAGATTCCAGCGAGCCTGGCGAGGAGTCAGGCACTTAGCCGACCTGATAAATTCAAGGTTACGATGGTCTGTCAGGACGACTATTTGCTGTGCAGCTCCCTGAAGAAGGTGTCTCCATTCCTTGAAGGCGGCAATAATGGCCAACAATTCTCTATTGCCCACATCGTAGTTCCTCTCAGCCGAAGACAACTGCTGGGAAAAGAAGGCACAGGGATGCAAGACATTCTTCTCACCTGTTCTCTGAGAGAGTATAGCTCCAACGGCACAGTCTGAAGCATCCACCTCTATTATGAAGGCAAGCTCGGGGTTGGGATGTACTAAGATAGGTGCGGTGGTAAATTTATCCTTTAAACAGGAAAATGCTTCCTGAGCTTGCGGGGTCCAGGAGAACCTAGACTGTTTCCGGGTAAGTTGGGTGATAGGTGACACTACCTCAGAGAAATTCCTAATGAAACGTCTATAGAAGTTGGCAAACCGATGAAGCGCTGCACCTCCTTCACATTTCTAGGAATTGGCCAATCCTTGATGGCTTGGGTCTGTGCTTCCATCCATACTAATCCCTTGCGTAGATAGTTCACTTACCCCAGTTGAATAACTGTGGAGTTAGAAAAAATTAGAATATCATCCAGATAAATCACCACAAATGTATCTAGGAGATCCCTGAAGATGTCATTCACCAAGTGTTGGAAAGTGGCTGGGGCGGTACTCAGACCAAAAGGCATAACTAGATATTCAAAGTGTCCATAGCGTGACCTGAATGCAGTCTTCCATTCATCCCCAGGTCTAATACGGACCAAGTTATAGGCCCCACGGAGATCCAGTTTAGAGAAAATTTTGGCGTGCTGCACTCTCTCCAACAACTCAGGGATTAAAGGCAATGGATAACGGTTTCTAATAATAACCTTATTGAGTTCCCTATAGTCTATGCAGGGTCTCAGAGATCCATCTTTCTTCTTCACAAAGAAGATTGTGCACCTGCGGGAGATGAAGAGGGGCGTATAAGCCTTGGCTAGATTTTCATCTATGTAGTCCTTCAAAGCTTTTAGCTCGGGCCCCGCTAGGGGGTAGATCTTACCAAAAGGTATCTCGGCTCCAGGCAATAATTCGATTGGACAATCATATGGACGGTGAGGAGGAAGCTGATCAGCGTTCTTCTTGTCACATAAATCCACATAGTCCTGGTATACAGCTGGTAGTTCAGGACTGACATGGTTCCTTTAGGACAGAGCAAGCTGAAACTCCTTGACTCATCTGTTTCTCCGGAAAGTGTAATTCCTTGGTCTCCTAGTTAATCGTAGGATTCTGCGCCTGCAGCCATGGTAGCCCTAGAATAATGGGAAAGTGGGGAGAAGAGATAAGCATAAAAGACATTTTCTCCTGATGATCTTTACCCATAAGGACCCTCAAAGGCTCTGTTTCCTGATCCACTGGTCCAGAGGTCAGCAGGGAGCCATCCACAGTCTCCATCTGTACTGGAGTAGCCTTCTTCACTGAACGTATCCCCTGTTTCAGAGCAAAGGAGATATCCATAAAATTTCCACTTGCTCCTGAGTCGATCATAGCAGAGCTAGACACCCAGACTGAGTCCACCCAGAGTTTGATGGAAAGGAAGCAATGAGAATTATTTCTTTTACAACTCAGCTGGGACACCGCTGAGGAAACTTGAAAAATTGCAGCGTTTATACCGTCATTGTCCCCAGAACTAACAGAGTTTAAGTCCGAAAAATCAAGATCTCTTGCAGCAGATCTCTCTGGAGTCTGAGGCTCGGACATGACAGAGCTCCTCTCGCAACACTCACAGTGAATGACTGCTGCAGTAGTCTTACGAGAACGGCTGGGGCAGTTTATAATGAAGTGCCCTGACTTACCACAGTAAAAACATAGATTTTCCTTTATACGATGTTCTTTGCGTGCATCACTAACCCGTCTTTGTAAAGAGTCCACCTGCATGGGTTCAGGTTCTGGTTCCCTTGTGATCCTACTCAAAGGTTCCTTAGCTGAGGAGGGAGGTAGGAAAAGGTTAGTGCGATTATTTTCGAACCATCTCTCTTGTCTGCGTTCAGTCAGACGAGCATCAATACGGATACAATAGTTAATAAAGTCACCTAACGCAGTGGGAGGGTCGGCACGAGCAAGTTCATCCTTAATCAGTGGAGACAACCCTTTCCGAAAAATAGATTTTTTGGCGGAAGTGTCCCAAGTGGTATCAAGAGCCCATCTCCTGAAATCCAAGGCATATTCGGCTACTGAACGCTTACCTTGGCGCAAAGTTAACATGGCTGCTTCAGCTGTTGCACCTCGATTGGGGTCATCAAACACCTGCCCCATGGCTGAAATAAAAGCATCAAGGTGATTCAAACAATCATCCTCAGTCTCAATCAGAGGGTTTGCCCACATCAAAGCCTTATTGGTAAGCAACATGATTATAGTAAGCACTTTGGATCATTCAGTGGGAAATTGTGAAGCATGTGCAGAGAAAAATAGATTGCATTGGTTAATAAATCCCCTGAATTTCTCACGTTCACCGCCAAAACGAAAAGGAGGTAACTTGGGGATCCCAGAACTCGGGGTTATGGCAGGAGCCTGGACTCGTTCCTCTAGAGCCTCAATCCTGGCTCGTAATTCCTGGGTAGTTTGTCCAAACACTTGCAAATTATGATTAGTGAGGTCCTGTAGGCTTGCAAAACGGGTCTTTATAGTCTGTATATCTGCAAGGATTGTATCAGTCACTCCGCAAAGCTCCTTTATGCGGGCCTCCATCTTCCAGATCTTTTAAGGCAGAAGTGCTGGAAGGAGAAGAGGAAAGGGAAAAAAAAAACAATAGTGTTTACCTGTGGTAACACTCCAGAGTAACATTTAAGGGAATGCGCTCACCTGGAATGGTTGTGAGAAGTCACAACCACTGTCATCACAGAAGGTATTAAACGGACATCTGATATCCACAGTCACAGCAGACACGGCTTTCCCAGACCCAGCAGACACTAAACATTGGCTCCTGAATCTTGTCATGTATAGTGTACAGTTCCTATAGCGTCTTGTGCTTGGGTGCGAGGAAAACACATGAGTCATAGGTTGATATGAAATGACTTGTATTACTTCATACAAGCATGCAGAAAAGGTCACACAGTTTGCAGGAACAGAGGCAGGAGAACACAGCAGGCCAGAGTAACTTCAAGCTCTACAATAACTCTCCAAGCAGGTTCAGGATCTCTTCTCTGTACCGTAATTCCTCTGCAAACATGGATTCACCAGACAGCAGGTTTCCAGAGTCCAAAAGTGTTCCAAAGTTCCTCAGTAGGAAATAGCTGGAGTCCAAAATCCTAGGTTTCCAGGAGTCAGGTCACAGGCTGACTGAGGCTTGATTCAGGAGCACTGATTGTTCAGCTGAGGCTGCTTAAGAAGCAAGAGGGAGAGAATCAGGGCGGGAACATGAAAACTGGAAACTCCATATTAACTGAGGGCAAGAGCTGCAGAAAGACAGAAAGCAAAATGGCCGACGGAAAACTGAGTTTCAAGGAACATGTCAAAAGAGACAAAGAACCTTACAGGAGTCCAGTTTGTTTCCAGATTTTGGAGGACTTTTTGTTCTAAACTGGGTGTTCAATTGTCTTTCTCCTCGGCATTTCATCCTCAGACCAATGGTCAAACTGAGAGAACAAACCAGACATTGGAGACTTATCTAAGATGCTTTGTGTCTGCTGATCAGGTGACTGGGTCTCTTTTTTGCCTTTGGCTGAGTTTGCTCTTAATAATAGGGCTAGCTCTGCCACTTTGATGTCACTGTTTTTCTGTAATTCTGGGTTTCACCCTCGATTTTCTTCAGGACAGACGGAGGCTTCCGTCTGTCCAGGTGTTGACTCTGTTGTGGAGCGTATGCAACAGATTTGGGACCAGGTAGTGGAGAGGTTTGTCCCTCTCTCAGGAGAGGCCCAGCGGTTTGCTAACCGGCATAGGACTGATGGTCCTCGGTTTAAAGTAGGGGACTTGGTCTGGTTGTCCTCAAAAAATATTCCTATGAGAGTAGCATCTCCTAAATTTAAGCCTAGGTTCATTGGACCTTATAAGATGATGGAGATTGTAAGGTTCTGTGTACATGTTCCTGAAACTCAGTTTGTTCAGTCAGCCATTTTACTTTCTGTCTTGCTGCAGCTATCTTGCCCTCAGTCAAAATGGAGTTTCCAGCTTGCATGTTCCCGCCCTGATTCTCTCCTTTTGCTTCTTAAGCAGCCACAGCTGAGCAATCAGTGCTTCAGAATCTAGCCTGCAGTGAACCTGTGACCTGACTCCTAAAGCCTTGGACCTTGTACTCCAGCTATTCCTACTGAGGAACTCTGAAGCACTTGTGGACTCTGAACCCTGCTCTTTGAAAGACCCACGTTTGCATGGACTTACGGTAACAGAGAAGAAGATCCTGAACCTGTTGTGGAGAGTGATTGCTGAGCTTAGATTACTCTGGCCTGCTGTGTCTCCTGCTTCTGTGTCTGCAAACTGTGTGACTATTTTTGCCAACTTGTATGAAGTAATACAAGACTTTCTATATCAAACCTGTGTCTCATGTATTTTCATCGCACCCAAGCACAAGACGCTATATGAACTGTACTACACACATTACAAGATTCTGAAGCCAAAACGTTAGTGTCTGCTGGGTCTGGAAAGGCTGTGTCTGCTGTAACTGTGGATATCGGATGTCCGGTTGTACTTTCTGTGATGACAGTGGTTGTGACTTCTCACAACCATTCCAGGTGAGCAATTGCCTTAAGTGTTTTTTTTTTCTGCAGTGTTACCACAGGTAAACACTATTGTTTTTTTTTTTTTCTCTTTTCTCTTTTTTGTCTGCTGTAACTGTGGATATCAGATGTCCGGGTGAACTTTCTGTGATGATAGTGGTTGTGACTTCTCACAACCATTCCAGGTGAGCAGTTCCCTTAATTTTTTTTCTCTCTGCAGTGTTACCACAGGTAAACACTATTGTTTTTTTTTTCTCCTCTCCTCTTCTTCCAGTACTCCTGTCTTAAAAGATCTGGAAAATGGAGGCCCGCATAAAGGAACTTTGCGGAGTGACTGATAATATCCTTGCAGATTTGCAGAATATAAAGACCCGTTTTTCAAGCCTACAGGACCTCACTAATCACAATTTGCAAGTGTTTGGACAGACTGCCCAGGATTTGCGAGCCAGGATTGAGGTTCTAGAAGAGCGAGTCCAGGCTCCTGCCGTAGCCCCGAGTTCTGGGATTCCCAAGTTGCCCCCTTTTCGTTTTGGCGGTGAACGTGAGAAATTCAGGGGATTTATTAATCAATGCAATCTTTTTTTTTCTGCACATGCTTCACAATTTCCCACTGAACGATCTAAGGTGCTTACTATAATTATGTTGCTTACCAACAAGGCTTTGATGTGGGCAAACCCTCTGATTGAGACTGAGGATGATTGTTTGAATCACCTTGATGCTTTTATTTCAGCCATGGGGCAGGTGTTTGATGACCCCAATCGAGGTGCAACAGCTGAAGCAGCCATGTTAGCTTTGCGCCAAGGTAAGCACTCGGTAGCTGAATATGCCTTGGATTTCAGGAGATGGGCCCTTGATACCACCTGGGACAGTTCCGCCAAAAAATCTATTTTTCGAAAGGGGTTATCTCCACTGATTAAGGATGAACTTGCTCGTGCCGACCCTCCCACTGCGTTAGGTGACTTTATTAACTACTGCATCCGTATTGATACTCGTCTGACTGAACGCAGGCAAGAGAGATGGTTCGAAAGCAATCGCACTAACCTTTTCCTACCTTCCTCTCCAGCTAAGGAACCTTTGAGTAGGATTACACGGGAACCTGAACCTGAACCCATGCAGGTAGACTCTTTACAACGACGGGTTAGTGATGCACGCAAGGAACATCGTTTTAAGGAAAATCTATGTTTCTATTGTGGTAAGTCAGGGCACTTCATTATAAACTGCCCCAGCCGTTCTCGTAAGACTACTGCAGCACTCATTCATTGTGAGTGTTGCGAGAGGGGATCTGTCAGGTCCGAGCCTCAGGCTCCAGAGAGATCTGCAAAAACAGATCTTGATTTCTCGGACTTAAACTCCGTTACCTCTGAGGACGTTGACTGTGTAAACGCTGCCATTTTTCAAGTTTCCTCAGCGGTTGTCCCAGCTGAGTTGTAAGAAAAACAATTCTCATTGCTTTCTTTCCATCAAACTCTGGGTTGACTCAGCTTGGGTGTCTAGCTCTGCTATGATCGACTCAGGGGCAAGTGGAAATTTTATGGATGTCTCCTTTGCTCTGAAACAGGGGATACGTTCAGTGAAGAAGGCTACTCCAGTACAGATGGAAACTGTGGATGGCTCCCTGCTGACCTCTGGACCAGTGGATCAGGAAACAGAGCCTTTGAGGGTTCTTATGGGTAAAGATCATCAAGAGAAACTGTCCTTTATGCTTATCTCTTCTCCCCACTTTCCCATTATTCTAGGGCTACCATGGCTGCAGGCTCAGAATCCTACCATTAACTGGGAGACCAAGGAATTACACTTTCCAGAGAAACAGATGAGTCAAAAAGTTTCAGCTTGCTCTGTTCCTAAAGGAACCATGTCAGTCCCTGAACTACCAGCTGTATACCAGGACTATGTGAATTTATGTGACAAGAAGAACGC
Organism: Oophaga sylvatica; assembly: GCA_033576555.1. NCBI lineage: Eukaryota > Metazoa > Chordata > Amphibia > Anura > Dendrobatidae > Oophaga > Oophaga sylvatica. The sequence continues at coordinate 29,968 of JARQOD010008627.1, forward strand.
TGACCAGCTTCCTCCTCACCGTCCATATGATTGTCCAATTGAATTATTGCCTGGAGCAGAGATACCTTTTGGTAAGATCTACCCCTGGCGGGGCCCGAGCTAAAGGCTTTAAAGGATTACATAGACGAAAATCTAGCCAAGGGCTTCATACGCCCCTCTTCATCTCCTGCAGGTGCACCCATCTTCTTTGTAAAGAAGAAAGATGGATCTCTGAGACCATGCGTAGACTATAGGGAACTCAATAAGGTTACTATTAGAAACCGTTATCCATTGCCTTTAATCCCTGAGTTATTGGAGAGAGTGCGACATGCCAAAATTTTCTCTAAACTAGATCTTCGTGGGGCCTATAACTTAGTCCGTATTAGACCTGGGGATGAATGGAAGACTGCATTCAGGTCACGCTATGGACACTTTGAATATCTAGTTATGCCTTTTGGTCTGAGTACCGCCCCAGCCACTTTCCAACACTTGGTGAATGACATCTTCAGGGATCTCCTAGATACATTCGTGGTAATTTATTTGGATGATATTCTAATTTTTTCTAACTCCACAGAGGAACATCATGGACATGTGAGAATGGTCTTGGAACGTCTAAGACAAAATCATCTTTACATCAAACTTGAAAAGTGTGAATTCCATAGGACCGAAATTCAATTTCTGGGGTATGTACTGTCTACACAAGGAATTAGTATGGATGGAAGCAAAACCCAAGCCATCAAGGATTGGCCAAGTCCTAGAAATGTGAAGGAGGTACAGCGCTTCATCTGGTTTGCCAACTTCTATAGACGTTTCATTAGAAATTTCTCTGAGGTAGTGTCACCTATCACCCAACTTACCCGGAAAGAGTCTAGGTTCTCCTGGACTCCCCAAGCCCAGGAAGCATTTTCCCGTCTAAAAGATAAATTTACCACTGCACCTATCCTAGTACATCCCAACCCCGAGCTTGCCTTCATAATAGAGGTGGATGCTTCAGACTGTGCCGTTGGAGCTATACTCTCTCAGACAACAGGTGAGAAGAATGTCTTGCATCCCTGTGCCTTCTTTTCCCAGCAGTTGTCTTCGGCTGAGAGGAACTACGATGTGGGCAATAGAGAGTCGTTGGCCATTATTGCCGCCTTCAAAGAATGGAGACACCTTCTTCAGGGAGCTGCACAGCAAATAGTCGTCCTGACAGATCATCGTAACCTTGAGTTTATCAGGTCGGCTAAGTGCCTGACTCCTCGCCAGGCTCGCTGGAATCTTTTCTTAAACCAATTTAATTTTATCATTTCTTATAGACCAGGATCGCGCAATGGAAAGGCTGATGCACTCTCTAGGATTTACTCAGCAGAGACACGTCCAATTACTCCTCCTAAGACTATTCTTCCTGACTCTAGATTCCTAGGAGTAATTCATAATCAAGACCTACTTAAGGACATCAAGGAAGCATACCATGCGGATTCCTTTTTGGCACAACCCCCAAGGGACGTAAGTCTTGTCTTTAAGAATGGTGTGTGGATTCAGGGACAACGCCTGTATATTCCTGAAACAGTCAGATTGAGAGTATTGCAACTCATTCACGATTCCAAGATAGCTGGGCATAGAGGAATTCTAAAGACACAGGAATTTCTCTCTCGTTTCTTTTGGTGGCCCACTTGCAGGAAGGATGTTTTGAACTATGTCACTTCATGTGAAGTCTGTGCAAGATGCAAAACACCTCGCTCCTCACCAACTGGTCTGTTATAGCCTCTTCCCACCCCGTCCCGCCCGTGGGGATCCATTTCTATGGACTTCATTGTGGAGTTACCAACCTCTCAAGGGAAGAACACCATTCTAGTGGTGGTTGACCGTCTAACAAAGGCAGCTCATTTTATCCCTTGTGTCGGCTTACCCACTGCAAAACAGACATCAGATTTGATGATTAAAGATGTGTTTCGCTTACATGGAGTACCGGATGAGGTTATTTCGGATCGAGGGGTGCAATTCACTTCTAGGTTTTGGCAAAATTTCTGTGCAGCATTGGACATTAAAGTAAACCTTTCTTCTGCTTTTCATCCCCAGACTAATGGACTGTCATGTGTGCATTGCCACGAAGATCGTCGCGGTTGCACATTTTGACTTCTCACAGCTGAGCTGCTGTTTCTTTGTGTTTGGCAACTAGGGAGTTAATTCTGTCTGTGCTCGGTGCTGGGACTGGGTGCAGTTTCTCCCGGCTGCAATTGATTATTTGTTGATTGGTTTCCTTTAAATTCCTGGTTGTCTGCTTGGGGAGTTGCCAGTGAAACCTTCATGCAGACCACAGATAGGAATGAATCTGTATAGACTTTAGTTGTGAGCTCCTTAGTTGTTCTAAGCTCAACTTGGTTAGAGTTTATTTCCCAGACCATTTATGTTCCTTTGGTGTTTGAGTGTGTATGCAAGCGAGTGTTATCCTGTCTGTCTTATATGTCTAATCTGTGTATTTAGCTAAGATCAGCCCATATCCCTTTGGTGTAGTCAGGATCCTTCTTAGGACTGATTACAGGGTTCAGGGTCTGATAGGAGACAGGGTTAGGTTGGTGACTTGGACCTCTGAACCATTATCAGTACCTCCAAGGTGAGGGATTAGTTAGGACCCCAGTTTAGGGTCAGGTTAGATCCCGGTCCACCTCTTTCCTGTTTCAGCTCATCAAGTCCTCAAGATTAACCCTGGGTTCAGCAGATATCGTGTCAGGTAAATCTATTCTATACTTACATGCTGATGTAGCTATACTAGTTGTTGTATAGAGTGTTGTTCCTGTATTAATAGTTTACTGACATTATATACATATCATTAGACAGCGTGACATGGACAGACCGAACGAACCAATCAAACCCTGGAGCAGTATCTCCGCTGCTTTATCTGCCACCTACAGGATGATTGGGTGGATCTACTTCCATTAGCTGAGTTCTCGTATAACAACTCTCAGAGTGCCTCCACTAAGCAGTCTCCTTTTTACTCTAATCTAGGTTATCATCCTAACATTCTACCACGATTTCCCATAGAAACGCCTTTACCAGCAGTGGCTGAAAGAATCACGTCTTTACAGAAGAATATGGATCTTCTAAAGGAGAATCTGGAATCGGCTCAGGAAAGGTACAAGAAAGCAGCAGATAAATTTCGTAAACCTGCACCAGCTTTCAAGGTAGGAGACTTGGTCTGGCTGTCAACCAGAAATCTTAAGTTAAGGATTCCATCGTCTAAGTTGGGACATAAGTACATTGGACCCTATAAAATCAGTAAAATTATAAGTGCCGTTGCTTGTCGTCTTCAACTGCCCAGAACTATGAGAATTCACCCTGTCTTTCATGTATCCCTACTAAAGGCTGCGACACCCAATACGTTTCCTGGACGTTCTTCTCCTTGCCCTGACCCAGTGCTAGTCGATGGTCAGGAAGAATTTGTGGTGGAAAGGATTTTAGATTCCAGGTTGTATAGAAATCAGTTACAATATCTGATTAAATGGCAGGGCTACCCAGTGGAGGACAACTCATGGGAACTAGTCAATAACGTTAATGCTCCTCGCTTGCTCCGTCAGTTTCATCAGGGGTACCCACACAAGCCTGGCCTGAGGTCATCCGGAGGTTGTCCCTAAGGGGGGAGTAATGTAAGGTTCTGTGTACTGTTCCTGAAACTCAGTTTGTTCGTCAGCCATTTTACTTTTTTGTCTTGCTGCAGCTATCTTGCCCTCAGTCAAAATGGAGTTTCCAGCTTGCATTTCCGCCCTGATTCTCTCCTTTTGCTTCTTAAGCAGCCACAGCTGACAATCATGCTTCAGAATCTAGCTGCAGTGAACCTGTGACCTGACTCCTAAAGCCCTTTGGGCCTTGTACTCCAGCTATTCCTACTGGGAACTCTGAAGCACTTGTGGACTCTGAACCCTGCTCTTTTAAAGACCCACGTTTGCATGGACTTACGGTAACAGAGAAGAAGAATCCTGAAAACCCGTTGTGGAGAGTGATTGCTGACTTAGATTACTCTGGGCCCGCTGTGTCTCCTGCTTCTGTGTCTGCAAACTGTGTGACTATTTTTGCCAACTTGATGAAGTAATACAAGACTTTCTATATCCCAAACCGTGTCTCATGTATTTTCATCGCACCCAAGCACAAACGCTATATGAACGTACTACAAAATGAACTTAACCTTTTCTTTTCGTTTCTTTTCCCGGGACATTTAAATCCAAACGGGTTTTTCCACAATCCTTGTTTAAGAGGTTTTTAGCCAGTGTTTCCCGCTGCGTCCTCCTGTTTTGGTTGAGGGCAACTGGGGTATGTGGTTGAGAAAAAAATTAATTCTCGTTTTTTTAGACAAACCCGTATTTGGTTTAAAATTGAAGTTTTGGGGCAGGAAAAACAATTTTTTGGGGGTTTCTCGGACATCCATTCTAGGAGACTCATCCCTGCGTACCATAAAATCATCCTGACCGACCTGGTTTCTCAAATGAGGGTTTGGTGACCCTCCCAAGGGGGGGGTACGTTTTTAGTGGCTTTTGGGTGGTTCTGACGAGCTCCCTCTGGTGGTTTTCAAACGGTGCTGGTCTGTCCCTGAAAATTGTGAAGATTGTGGGATTGGGGAAACGGTGTTACGACTGGCTTTTATAAGGGGGTCCCCTTCCCATCAGGGTTGCCGGGATCATTGTTCCCCGGTCTCTATCCTTAGTCCTTTTCTTGTAGCCTGCTGTGTCGTGTCTCATCCCTGCAACAGATAAGAAAATTTCTTTTTTTTTGTTTTTGTGCTTGATTTTTTTCATTTTTTCCTGCACTCTGTGGGGGCCTTTAGGTCCCCTCCGGGGCTTTTTCCCTCTCATTTATTCAGCCACTGATGTTTTGTACTTTTGCTTTTTTTATTTTTTTTAGTGCTGCTTTTGATTTTTTACACCGA